>JANAVB010005796.1:24274340-24355341 GCA_029216955.1 Iris pallida
GATTAGCTTAAAACCAATCTTCCTATTCTATTTTAACTATGTCATTTAAAGCATCGTAAAATGAGAGGACCACATAGTTAACAAGTTCACAAATGGACTCTTCCAATATAAAAAGCATTGGAAACCCTTAAAAATTCTTAACAAACCTGTTTCCAACAATTTAAGAATCATGTTTTTAAGATATGTCATATCTACCCCTTCACGCTTTTGTGATATCTCCATATTCCTGAGCTCTTCTTTCAACATTCCTTCCTAAAATGTTCAGATTGAATTAGTTAGGTAATATTATATGCTAAAAAACTTTGTGTTACGTTCTACACAAAGTGAGAATGAAAGAAGATGTTGATAAATGATGAGGAAGTTTTTGCTAGAAAGTTACATGAACGAGATCTTAATTATGCAAATAAAAAATATACATCTTCTTTCATGACAATCATGTTCTCACAATAATGGTCTAACAGCCGAAGCAGGTAAAGCAAAATTTTATATTTTCCTATAATTTTATAGTTTCCAGAAAACATAACCTGATTTCATACCTGTTGACTATGTAGTCGATTTTCACGTTCAAGCTCCTCAATCTCATCCTGAAAAGATAAGCTGTTATAAAAATGCCTGATGAAATATAACAATTATCAAGCAATGAAACATACTTGAAAAGCTAAAATATGTCGTTGTGTCTGAGCAAGCTCTTCCTCTCTCTATGCTTGTTGTCTAGCCAAAAGTTGAAATAATAATTACAAATATAAATGTCAAGCTGCATGTGTCTATGGGAGCCATGAAGGTCTTATATAATAATGCACTACAGATTATTTAAAGACTCTGGCTAGGAAGCACAAACACTACAAAAATTTGAGCCGTGTCGTCTTGGACAGGTATCTGACACATCCCGGACACTCCAAAATACACTAGAACACACCAAATAGGTGCTATGTCCGTGTCCCATGCAACGTAGCTCTCTGAAAGTATAACTAGCTAGAAACTAACAAACTATGCTTTACTAAACGTTTCAACCAGATAATCAATATTTAAATCAAGTATATGAATTATATTAGAGATCTGGATAATATAATCTTAAATCTGACAATAAACTAATGTGAGCACCATAATGTATGACAAATAAAACCCCCTATTTCCACTTAAATCCTACATATTACTTCTCAACTTTTCAACTATAATCTCCAAATCTAAAACATGTGTTTGTCAAGAAAGCTTATATAATATATACATTCATATTTGTAAGAACTAAATTTAATACACATTTGTAATTTAACATACAAAACCTCACAAAGAAAAAGTCCCAAGTGCAATAATGTTCTTCGAGTTCAGAACCACAAAGAGATCCTAAAATAAAATATATCAATTTGGTATCATAGGCTCTCATTCATTACGATATGGTTAAGATGTTAAATTCTGAGGAAAGATTCCTTCAGAATAATAGCATATTTATGGGCAATTATCTATGATCAGAAATCGGAAGTCCAGCTCCCATGGTATCATAAATTTTTTTAGCATCTTCATTTACTAGGAATCCTAAAACCTGTACAAAAATCCAAAATCATTTATTGGCTTGCTTTGAAGAACCAAAAGATCCAAAATCATTAATCTTATCTATCAAAAAATAATAATTGATATATTGAAAGAATTCAATCAACCTGGTAGAATTTTTACATGGTTGCTCAAACTAGAGTATCATGCAACCTGGTAGAATCTTTATACATGGTTGCTCAAACTAGAGTATCATGCAACCTGGAATAAGAGCTTACTATATGACAATATTTGTAAATAGGTGTAAGACTCTGCAAGAACTTCCAATGTTCATACTATTATCATCGAGAGAGTTGTATACATTGATTCAATATGTATTTATATTCCATCTATGTATACTTAACCATAAAAGTCAATGACAAGTTAAAATCATTGACTCTAGCCAAATACATTTTTGGCAATATAAAGTAGTTATATGGATTATTGTTAAGTTCAGTTATGCACATTGCAAAAAAAAAAGTGTCTTGTATCATATAAAATTCCATTTTGTATAATCAAATATAAGTAAATTTCCAAAAAAAAACAACTTACAAACTCAAAAGTCGGCATGAAACTTTTATTTGAAGGTTATATAGCATAGTCCTCCCTTTGGACCAAAGTATTTCCACCTGAGAAAAGCAGAATGAGTGTTAGTCAACTTTATTCAAAACTTTGATTGTTAACAACAGAAAAAGTTGTTATGTTCCGTGATTACAAAAATGGGGGAAAACCATATTGGACAGAAGGTATTTGAGTTCGTTTATAGAGTAAAAATCTGAATGTAATAAGCACCTAGTGACCCACATGCACAGGCAAGCAAAGATCTTCATATATTGTTGATCAAGTTTCTTTTCTTGCTATTTTGCAACAAAATATTTAAGATGGCATGAATAGGATAGGTATTTTTGAGCATAAGAAGTCATGCGAGAGCAATATCAAGCAAGATTAAATGATGGTCCACAGACCCAAAGACTGGAGTATCGAACTACAACATCTTAATAGACCTATGTTGCTCAATTTGCTTAGATTTTAAATTGTACCTTTTTCTACACTAAAATATAAGAATGTACATGATACATCAAATAAGAAAAGTTCAACAATGAATTAAAGGTAGTAGCATAGTGATAGTACCTATCAGCAGTTTATGAGCAACATCCTAAAATATAGACACCATGATAGTCCAATAAACAAAATAACTCCCCTGTCACCTAAAAGCAGCAATATTATAATTAAGTTTTTATTGTTGTTCCCGGGGCTTGACCAAAGATGGAAAACTGATGCAATCGAGATCTGAGATGTCACACAAAAAAAACTTTGAAGTGATCAAACTCAAGATCTACGATGGTACAAAAAACCAAATAGCCAAATTACAATATGAAGGAGGGAAATAGAGAAGAGAAGATCTCTCGTTCTTCCTTGCAAACGTGTTGCAATTGGGACAGAACGAGTTACAATAATCTAGAAAAAGATGAGATGAAGAAAAGTTGTTGGGGTGTCAAAACACCGTTGCTCAAAGCAAGATTCGCACCACACGAATTGCTTCCAGGAACCAGCAAGTTGAAGAACTTGTGGAACGCTCGAAGTCACCTCTGTTCTGACTCCTCGGATGGACTTGCAATGGCGGCAGCAGCTCCCTCTCTCTCTCTCTCTCTTTTCTGACTTATAAAATTCATAGTACCTTACAAAAAGGAGGCCAGAAGAGAGTATATATAGAGAGAGGGTGGAAACCCTAACCGCCTTTCAGTTATAGAAAGATTGAATTAAATCCCACAAAGATGGCAATAAAATTAATTCAAATCTTATGAAAAGATTGAATCAAATCCCACAAAGATGGCAACGAAATTAATTCAAATACCACAAAGATAGCAACGAAATTAATTCAAATCTTATGGAAAGATTGAATTAAATCCCAAAAAAGTGGATCTGAATTAATCGCATTGAATCAGTCTTTCCATAACTGACTTGTAGTCTGCACAGTCAGCGAAGCCCTCCATGTGGCCGCATGGACCGTATGAGCCGCGTGGACCGTATTGACCGCATGAGCCGCATGAGCTGCATGAGACCGCATAAGATCGTATGAGGCCGCATGTGGCCGCATATGAGCCGCATGCCGCATAAGACCGCATATGAGCCGCATGACTGCTGACGTGCTAAGTGCAATGTGTGCCAACAAAATGCCACATTATGCTTCATGAGCCCATGAGCCCAAGTCCGAGCCCGAGTCCGAGTCCGAGTCGCTAAGCCCCTTTGGGGCTTAGCTCCAAATGGAATTAATCCAAGAGAATGATAAAAGCATTAATGCTTAATCCTTGGAGCCTTATTCTTACCTCCTAGTAAAATCACCCACATGGTTCCCTCCTTAGGGTCACCACCCCATGTGCATCTCTCAACAACACAAGCAAGTATATATGTTGAGATAACTCATGGTGCATTTCCGATGTGGGACTAAACTTTTACAAGGCATGTTGAGAGCAAGCTCTCTACATGTAAAGAAAGCACCAACAATCCCCCACATATCACAACATATATATGTGTCCAGGGTTGAGCGTTCCCTACAGTAACTGTCCATTTTGCATTAGGATAGATGTCGCTGACGACTTGAATCTTCCCGCATGGGTTAAATAACAATGTGATACAAGAATGGACTACGCCTTGAATTCTGTACCACAATTGTAATTCTTCCCACTCATAATGTGTAGTTACGTGTGCTTCTGGCTGCACATTAAAGGCCCTGTGCCAGCCTAGTTTCAGTATATAATTTTGGACGTCTACAAGTTTACCCTCAAGAGACGGCCTGATATCTCTTTCCATACACTATAGGTGAGTTCTTTATTAAAGAGATATGGCATGAAGCCTTGCGCTTCCTTGCGATGCTACGCCACTATGACATAGCCTGAAGCCGAGGTATTACCCCTACCTGGAAACCTCATCGTAGTGTCATACTACTGTAGCATGAGGTCTCAGCCTCTTTGTAGTGCCAATCAACTCAGCATGAAGCCTAAGGCTTCCTTGCGGTGTTACGCCGCAACGACATGGCTTGCAAGGCCGAGGCTTTACCCCTACCTGGGTACCTCATCGTGGTGTTGTGCCACTATAACATGGGGCCATCCTCCCCTTTGTAGTGCTGTCTACAACTCTTTAATTACGTCATACAGTATTAAGCTACCTGCCTATTTGCGGTGCTACACCACTATGACTTGGCTTGCAAAGCCGAGGCATTACCCCAGACCTGGGAACCTCATGGTGGAGTCATCCTACTGTAGCATGGAGTTTTACTCCTTGTAGTACTGCTCTACCGTGCTTCCTGTAAAGTACACCAGGTATTCACTCTGCCTGAGAACTCATTAAGGCGTTTAAGCCAACCTTCCACCGGATCTATTTTTTCTGCAGAAAATACATAATAGACAACAGTGGTTATGGGTCTGTATCCCTTCCATGTTCCAGAGAACAAGTACCCACTGTTACCTGATAGTTTTCCAGTCAGTGATCCTCATTTGAACTAAAAGTTAGATGCCTAGTAGATTTCTCTTTGAACTAATAGCATAAAACTTTATGGTAGGATTACAAAGACAAACTATCAGAATACCTTCAAGCCTATTTTACAAGCTGTGTCATCGACCAACTGGCACTTGAGGCCCTTTGTGAACGGATCTGCCAGGTTCTTCTGACTCCGAACATCAATCACTGCAATTACACCTCTTTTGATAAGATCGTGTACTGTCCTGTGCTTCAACCGCACAGTCCTCTTCTTCCCGTTGAAGAGGTCATTTGATGCCACCGCCGCAGTCGCCTGGTTGTCACAGTATATCAGTATCGCTGGTATCTCAGCCCCAACTACTGGAAGATCATACATGAGCTCCCGAAGCCATTCTGCTTCATCTGTAGCAGTTTTAAGTGCATAAAATTCAGATTCAATGGAGGAATGAAAGAGTATAGTCTGCTTCTTCGACTTCCACGATATAGCAGCTCTATCAAAGGAAAAGACATATCCTCCTGTGGATCTCTCGCTTTCCACCTCTGAACACCAGCTAGCATCATTGAAGCCTTCCAGTACTGTCGGATACCCGTTGTAGTGCAGTGCATATGTCTGAGTCTTCTTGAGATATCTTATCACCCGCTTCACAGCTTTCCAGTGCTCAATCCCTGGGTTGCTTGTGAACCGACTCAGCATTCCCACGACGAAAGCTATGTCAGGCCTTGTGGCTGTGGTTACGTACATCAAACTTCCAATAATACTAGAATACTCAAGCTGCCTGACGCTTTCCCTCGAGTTTGACTTCAGCTTCTGATCACACCTGTATGGCGTATCGATCCCTGGAAGATCCTTATACCCATAGCGTATGAGCATCTTCTCAATGTAGTGAGATTGTGACAGCGCTACTCCAGTGTCTGTCCGGATGATCTTTATGTCCAAGATGACATCTGCATCCTCCAAGTCCTTCATACTGAACTTGGTTGAGAGGAACTTCTTTGTCTCCATAACACAGCCTATATCCGTCCCTAGGATTAGCATGTCGTCCACGTACAGACAAACGATGACTCCTCTTCCATCAGCGAACTTTGTGTAAACACATTTGTCCGTCTCGCTGACTCTGTAGCCGTTTGACCTAATAACTTTGTCAAACTTCTCATGCCAAATCTTGGGAGCTTCCTTCAAACCATACAATGATTTTACCAACTTGCAGACTTTGTCTTCAAGACCTTTGACGACAAATCCATCTGGCTGTTGCATGTAAATCTCTTCAGTCAGCTCCCTATTCAGGAATGCCGTCTTTACATCCATCTGATGTATTACCAACTTATATATAGCTGCTAGAGTGATTAACATTCTGATGGTGGTCATCCGAGCTACTGGAGCGTACGTGTCAAAGTAGTCTATCCCCTGTTTCTGAGAAAATCCCTTGGCAACCAGCCTGGCCTTGAACTTGTCAATAGTTCCATCTGCCTTCATCTTCTTCATGAAGATCCATTTACATCCGATGGGCTTTTCTCCTTCAGGTAGATCTACCAACACCCATGTGTTATTGGAGGTGATAGAGTCAAACTCGTCATTCACTGCCTCCTTCCAGAAGATAGCATCTCTGATCTTCATCGCCTCATCATAGGTAACCGGATCTGCTTCCACATGATAGGTGACAAAGTCATCTCCGAAATCTTTAGGTCTCCTCGCTCGCTTTGTTGACGGCTCTGCGAGTTCTGGTACAAGAGTTGTTTCATCAATGACAGCTTCTTCTTGGACTACTGGCCCATATGAAATTTCAGTCTCATTTGTACCTACATTATTTTCCGGAATGTCCGAAAGAATAATGTTTTTATCTTTAGCAAACTTGTCTTCAAGGTATTCAACATCGCGAGATTCGATGATATGATTTGATTCAATATCAAGAAATCTCCAAGCATCACTCTTCTCGGCATACCCCAAGAAGATTGCCTTCATAGTCCATGTCCCCAACTTCTGAATCTTCAGATCTGGGAGCTTCACATATGCCAGACACCCCCACACTCGAATGAAATTCAAGTTTGGTCTGACTTTGAACCAGAGTTCATGAGTAGTTACGTCCAAAGTTGCATGTGGCACTCTAGTCAGAATGAAAATGGCCGTTAATGCAGCTTCTCCCCAGTAGCATTTTGGAAGACCTACAGTAAGCAGCATTGAATTCATCATTTCTGTTAATGTTCGGTTCTTCCTCTCTGCTACTCCGTTGGATTGAGGAGAATATGGAGCAGTAGTCTCGCATATGATTCCATGTTCTTTGCAGAACGATGTGAATTCATGAGACCTGTACTCCCCACCTCTATCACTTCTCAACCTCTTGAGTTGTTGTCCAGTCTGCCGTTCAGCTTCGGCCCTGAACTCTCTGAACTTCTCGAAAGCTTCGTCTTTAGTCTTGAGCAAGTAGACGAATGCGTATTTTGAGAAGTCGTCGATGAAGGTTATGAAATACTTCATCCCGACTTTCGTGGAGAAATATTTGAAGTCACAAATATCGGAGTGTACCAACTCCAGAAGATCTGTGCTTCGATTGACCCGATGAAAGGATTTCCTTGTGATCTTCGTCTGAGCACACACTTCACACTTCTCTACCTTACCCCCACATTTGGAGATAAGTCCTAGACTGGACATTTTGTTAATTCTTTTACAATGAACATGTCCTAGTCTATTATGCCACAACTCAAGAGAATAATCAGAAAATGCAACTGCATTTATGTCATTAAACTGGTTGACAAACTGAATTTTAAACATTCCTTCGGTTTGCTAAGCCTTCCCGAAGTATGTTTCCTTCTTGGACATCACCATCTTTCCAGCATTAATGTCCATCCTCAAGCCTGCATTGCAGAGTAGGCTCCCAGAGATCAGATTCTTGGCAATCACCGGAACATGCTTCACACCTTGAAGCGTCAGAGTGTTCCCAGAAGTGAGTTTCAGCTCCACAGTCCCGATCCCCAGAACTTCAGCTTGGGCCTGGTTTGCCATGACAACCTTCTCAGATATTGGCTGGTACGTGACGAACCATTCCTTGCCAGAACAGACATAACAAGTCGTACCAGTGTCTATCCACCAGTCAGAGTCAACCCCCAAAGTTGTGACCTATGCGATCATAGCAACAATATTAGAAACCAATGAAACCTTACTAGGCTCACCTTTCTCTGATTGTTTAGGCTTGGATCTGCATTCACTCTTGTAGTGGCCTTTCTTGCCACAATTGAAACAAGTCACGTGGGACTTGGACTTCTGTTGCTTGAATGAAGGACCCTTCACTTTTAGATTAGTGAAGTCTTTCTTCTTGTGATGAGAAGCCGCCTGCTTCCTATTGGGATCTCTCGTCTGTACTAGATTGGCCTTAGCCAACTGTTTGGACAGAGTGTCCATCTTCTGTTGGGAACGCATCTCGTCCTCAACATGGATCTCTTGAAGTAGATCTCCCAAGCTAATGTCTAGCTTCTTTCTGAGCATCCTTGCATAGAAGGTACTCCATCCAACAGGAAGTTTTGAGACGATCCCTCCAACGACAAACTTGTCGAAAAGGGGCATCTCTTCGTCTTCCAGTTTCTGACACAGCTTCAGAAATTCCTTCACTTGTGGCAACATGGACTTATCGTTCTCAAAGAGCAATTTGTGATATTTTTCAACCACAAACATCTTGCTCCTGTTCCTGTCTTCTTCATGCAGTTTTTCCACAGACTCCCATATGTCTCTAGCAAATTCCTTCTTCGAGTAGGATTCTGCCAGGGAATCCTCCATAGCATTCAGGATGAGAAGCCTACAAATGCTATTTTCCCTTCTCCATTTGGCCTAGAGTTTGGTAGCCGCATTGATTGCGGCAGCAGACCCAGTGTCTGGAACAGAGGGTTCTTCCTCAAATGTACGTGATCAACGTCTTTGAGTTGAAGAGTTAGATAAACCTTCCTCTTCCAGACTTGATAATGCTCTCCATTAAACTTTTCTAACTTGCAGTAGTCCGATTGGACGAGCGAAGCATTAATGTTTTCCATCTATAAGGATCTTGCTTTGAGATTGTTGTTCCCGGGGCTTGATCAAAAATAGAAAATTGATACAATCGAGATCTGAGATGTCATACCAAAAAAACTTTGCAGTGATCAAACTCAAGATCTACGATGGTACAAAAAACCAAATAGCCAAATTATAATCTGAAGGAGGGAAATAGAGAAGAGAAGATCTCTCGTTCTTCCTTGCAAACGTGGTGCAATTGGGACAGAATGAGTTACAATAATCTAGAGAATGATGAGATGAAGAAAAGTTGATGGGGTGTCAAAACACCATTGCTCAAAGCAAGATTCGCCCCACACGAATTGCTTCCAGGAACCAGCAAGTTGAAGAACTTATGGAACGCTCGAAGTCACCTCTGTTCTGACTCCTCGGATGGACTTGCAATGGCGGCAACAGCTCCCTCTCTCTCTCTCTCTCTTTTCTGACTTATAAAATTTGTAGTACCTTACAAAAAGAGGAGAGAAGAGAGTATATATAGAGAGAGGGTGGAAACCCTAACTGCATTTCAGTTATGGAAAGATTGAATTAAATCCCACAAAGATAGCAACGAAATTAATTCAAATCTTATGAAAAGATTGAATCTAATCCGACAAAGATGGCAACGAAATTAATTCAAATCCCACAAAGATAGCAACGAAATTAATTCAAATCTTATGGAAAGATTGAATTAAATTCTACAAAAAGTGGATCTGAATTAATCGCATTGAATCAGTCTTTCCATAACTGACTTGTAGTCTGCACAGTCAGCGGAGCCCTCCATACGGCCGCATGGACCGCATGGACCGCATGAGCCGTATGGACCGCATCGACCGCATAAGCCGCATGAGCCGCATGAGACCGCATGTACCGCATGAGCCGCATGAGCCGTATGAGACCGCATGAGACCGTATAAGACCGTATGAGGCTGCATGTGGCCGCATATGAGCCGCATGACTGCTGACGTGCTAAGTGCAAAGTGCGCCAACAAAATGCCATATTACGCCTCATGAGCCCATGAGCCCGAGTCGGAGCCCGAGTCCGAGTCCGAGTCCGAGTCACTAAGCCCCTTTGGGGCTTAGCTCCAAATGGAATTAATCCAAAAGAATGACAAAAGCATTAATGCTTAATCCTTGGAGCCTTATTTTTACCTCCTAGTAAAATCACCCACATGGTTCCCTCCTTAGGGTCTCCACCCCATGTGCATCTCTCAACAACACAACCAAGTATATATGTTGAGATAACTCATGGTGCATTTCTGATGTAGGACTAAACTTTTACAAGGCTTGTTGAGAGCAAGCTCTCTCCATGTAAAGAAAGCACCAACATTTATTACTTGTAGTGAGTACCCACGTATGAAGCCAGGATCACCTGGACAAGGAGACTAAAACATAATGTTGTTATGACATTAGACAGGTGTTGGCATTTCCCATGAAAGAATATGATGCTTCAAGTAAAACTTATTTCTTTTTGTTAATCAAGTAGAACTTCTATTAATTATAAAGCAAATGAACATGATACTCACAAGCTGAGAATATATTCTAGCCATACATAGAAGAGTTGTGTACATGGCTAAAGGCTGCAGCTTACTCTATTAGGTTTTCCAATAATCTCCAGTGTAATTTTGACTTCGAAAGGCTGCAACTTCATCTGTGATGCACCATTAGGACGTGACATCATGACATATCTTTTGCTCAACAATTCAAGAACAATGTTCGAACCCAGTCTATGTAGTAACACTCAGGCTGCCCTAGTACAATCTACCATGTTTATTACTATCAGAATGAACATATCTCCGATATCGTGATTATATAAAATCTACCCTGATTTATCACATATAATGAAATTGAGATGTTTCTGAAACTTGACATTTGTGTTAGAAATTGCCATTCCCCAAACCATATTTTTTACTAACACATTATTAAGATTCCTCCTTAACAAATGATGCAAATTCCCTAGCCTCAAATTGTCATAATATACCTCTATATAATAAAAATGAATAAATGTCTCAATTTTTAACAGTAAAGAAAAAAAAAAGCAATCGGAGACTGAACTCATGGGCAGGACAGGGGGCTAATGGCAAAATAGCAGACCTCGTATTCTCGAAGGAGTGAGTGGCAGTCCCAGAAAGCGAAGGTGAGGAAGATGAAGAGGATGAAGACCATGGCGAGGAGCTTCGGGCGCTTCAGATAGTAGGACGGGTGGAGGTACCCCCACTAGGAGGACGACGAGGACCGGCGAGCCATTCCTCTCTCCGTCGGGAAACCCTAAACCGAATTCTAGCGTCAAAACCCTAGAATTTCTTCGGATCGGGAGGAGAGGATGGGAATGGATTTAGGAAGAAACCCTAGAGTTGAGAAGAAATGAAAGGATATTTTGAGAGATTTTGAGAAAAGGATCAGCCGCGCGCATTTTGTTAAAAAATGAGGGAGCCAAAATTTTGAACCCAAAATTTTTAACATAATTTTGATGTTAAACGACTGTTTAATCCGTCGAATTTAAAATTTTTGTTTACGTGAAATGGGTTTTCATATTAAACAACAATTTTCATCCGTCAAAAATATAACGACAGTTTTAATACGTTGTTGTTAGACTTCTCTAACTGTCGCAAATCGTCTGTTTTGGTGTAGTGAGGCCACCCTCATGCGGCTCAGTTGGTAGGCCACCCTCATGCGGCTCTGCCATGACGCACCATTCATGCGGCTCGCAGCATAATGGCGGTTGGGACACGTGGCAAGAGATTGATTGAGACTTATCCACGCAAATTTATTGCAGCCAACAGATCATAACAAAACCAATTTATTGCAACCGACACAACAGCCCGGATTGATTTCCAACAAACAGATCCAGGTTAATCTTAACCAAACCCCAACCGCCCACTTTTCAAGGCACCGTTACTGCACACCCCACTCATCACAAAGTCCTATAACTAGCAGGGGATTATTCCTTTGCACACAAACAGAAAAAAGCACATACACAGAGACAGAGAGCATCCCACAGAGAGAGAGAGCACTTCTTCGCCGGAGCCAAGGCCGCGTTCGATCGTCCAAGGAGTAAGGTAGAGTTGATATCACTTTTTCGAGCCTCTACCGTTACCCCCCAGAAGCAAAAACTAAACAATTGTACTTAGATTGCTTTTCCTAGGTTTTGTTCCTAGGCTCTCTTTGTACGAGCGAGTTTGTATTATGAATCAAAGTTCAATCCTCCCATAAAACTGTTCCGTTCTAAGATAATCAATGGCAAACAGGATTGGGTCGCGGGTCCGCCAAATTAGCGTTCCGGACGACCTTCTTAGAATCGGACCAAACTTGGCATATAAGACTAGAAAATCAATACGGTCCTGATGACGCAAGTTTCATCTCGATGCGATGAATGTACACGAAGTTAGGGCCAAGTTTGTAAAAGGTCGATACTGGGGTATCTCGACGGATACACACTGATTTTGTCACACACGCGCAACGAAATCGGGTTTCGTCAGTTCCCACACGTCGGCAACATCCATACGCGCCATTCGATGCATATAGTGTGCGACCATGTCGCCAGGTATGTCGGGGCGCACGTCGTATCGGGAAAAATTTTATATATTCAACCATCTTGAAAATAATATTTTTAGGATTTTTAATTCGAATTAACATGAAAGATAATACAGTATAAGGGAAACTAATTAGTGGGTTTTAATCTTGTTTATATTGGCTACATTATTGTTCATGTCGAATTTAAAAGAAATTCCAAATCCTGAAGTTATCGGTCTTCAAAAAAGGACCTCTGTCATTGAAACTGTTCCCGAAGAACACCTGGTAATATGGGTTTTTCTTAATTTTTTAGGGAAAATACTGGAAAAACTAGTACATCTTGATTAAATCTAATTGTTAGGGTTCGAAGGTGGTCATGTTGGCTACTAGTAGGATTTTACGGTTCGTAAATCGATTGAGTTATGCGAACAAAGTTTGGACGGAAAGGTGGGTACCTCGTGGGTTGCTGTGACAGGGCAGTGCTCTGTTTGGCGTGGGTTCCGGTGACTCCCCGGCGATCGGCGGTGGCACGGCACTTCGCAGGCGGTCGAGAAGGTCGGTTCAGGGATAGAAAAGTTAGGCAAGACTTCCCAGTTGATAGAAATATATTTGTATACGAAGAACCCAATTTCGTTATATATCGGTTGTTTAAATCCTAATTTCATATAGATTTTCAATTCGAATTCAAACGGGTTTGATCCAGATCGGGGGAGAATCTGATATGGATTGGATTAGAATTTATTTGATTAGATTCGGTTCAAAATTGATTGGGTTTTGAAAATAAATTCAAATCTTTCCTTCTATTGCTTGGCTCTGGCTCGGTTGGGGAGATGATGAACAGTTCTTGCACTATTCATCACGTAGGGCTCTTTTCCCATTTTTTTAAACCAAATGTAGTTATATATATATATATATATATATATATATATATATATATATATATATATATATATTTAACAAAAACAAACAATTTATTGAATCATAAAGGGGCTCATACTGAGCAGTACATGTGCCAGGATTCAACACACAAAACAATCCTGGATTGACAAATAGAAAATGCAAAAGGGTAAATTCGAAATTCCAAAGAAATTTCGAAAATGGAAATCATATGGGCCCAGAGCCCTAAGAGGCAAAATATGAACCTCCGAAAATTCTTTTTTTTTTTTTTGAGAGAGGTCCAAAATTTGAACTACAGAGAATTCAAATTTTGAAACCGCATTGGGGGGGTGAGGCCATGTGCGCGACCCAAGAAAGCAGGGGAGGACGCGTGGCCCAAGGGGGGTAGGTGGGCGCGGGCCCCAAGGGGGCGCAGGGGCCCAAGGGGGCGCCGAGCCCGGAGCGCGGAGAGCTGAACGGCGGGCGGCGCGAGAAGATTCGTACACCCCGCCGGTGGAGGGAGCCAGCAGCCGGCGGATGCCGGGGGGCGGGGGCGTCGCCTACCGCCGGGGGGTCGCGCCCGGCGCAGGGAACGGGGGAGAGGGGCCAGGGGCGCCGGCTCAGGAGTCCGGGAGGGGGCGGAGACCGGAGGGCCGACTACGGGGCGAGGACCACCGGGAGCGATGTGGTCGGCCGCGGGCGGAGATATATATATATATATATATATATATATATTTATATATATATATATATATATATAAATATAAATATATATATATATATATATATATATATATATATATATATATATATATATAAATGTATGTGTATATATATATGAATATATATATATATATACACATACATTTTTATATATATATATATATATTTTTTTATATATATATATATATATATATATATATATATATATATATATATATATATTTATATACATATAACTTTTATGTGAAAAAAATTAGGGCATTTGGCTATCTGTAAAATTAAATATATTCAATCACTATCTAAAATTTCCAAATAATATTGAAGACTAATATTTAATAGTATAACACATACACACCAATAAATAATACATATATATACATACCTTAACTACAACTAAAGAAATAAAATGGATATAAAAATAGTATAATTGTAAAAATAAATTTTGCATAAAATATGGGGGTTTACAGACTTAGGCCCTGGAACCTACATTAATTAATAATCAGGTTTCGAAACCATTCTAAGGGTTTTAACTATTAACGCCAACGATTAACTTAAAGATCAATTATTATTAACAAGGCTTAATTTTTAGAAAAGTAAAGCTACAATTATTTTAATACTTTAAACCCAGTATAATAATTGGTAAAAATAATTTTCTAATAATACTATTTTTTTTGTAAATAATGCGAGAAATACTATAATTTATTTATTAGTAAATAATAAACGGTTTTTCATAAACTAATACTCCAGTCCTTATATAAAATACTTGGAATGTACTTTTGAAATTAAATAGTGTTTTATTTGCATAAACTAACTATAGTATTTTTAATAGATAATTTTAAATATAAAATACCATTTTATTCGTTATAATACTACGAAAATCAATTTAACGAGTTTATTACCAAAATGGTTGTATTAATACTTAAAGAGGAACATTTAATTACACGAATAATTAAATGATTTATCAGGGAAAAATAACTATCATTAATTTCCTAAACATATTTACTATACTTTATGAAGTATAGTAAATATGCTGGATAAAATCCTGCTACTACGTCTGAAGTGGCGGACCCCTTTATTGAACTGCAGGCCCTGCCTGAACTCTCGTCGGTGGTGCTCTGTCCTGACATTCCTTGGCTGCATTGAGAGGGAAGTTCTTCAGCTGATGGTCGGATGCTGCACAATACAGGAAAGCGCCCAACCACTTCCTACAGACCTCACAAGTAGGGTTGTGCACAATTAAGTCAAACCGATAAAATCGAACCAAGCCAAACCGAACCGATTGGTTTTAAATCGAACCGATGGTTCAGTTGGTTTGGTTCATCTTCAATTTTTTCAAAACCGACCGGTTCGGTTCGGTTCATGATTTGGTTATGCCGAAAACCGTCTAAACCAAACCGACCAAACCAAATCCTTGTTAAATAGTTAGGGTTAGCCGGTTCGGTATGGGTTCATTGGGTTGTATTATACCGGTTTGGTTCATTTATTCACATTATAGTCATTTATCAAGTTGAAGTTGAAAGAGCTCTCTCTCTAGTCTCAAAGAGAAGTGCTGGCGGCTCCTATTATTTTCTAATTGCTCCTGTGCACATGAAAGGTGCTTTTGGTTGAAAGTATACGAATTTTTATATGTATAATTGGCATTTTTCTCCACCTGCAAAGTGCAAGTTGAATTGAAGTAGCTGAATTGTATTTACTGTTGCAAAATGCAAGTTGACTGAGATTTCACACACAAAAAAGCATACAGTCTATTTTTTATGTGATCAAAACCGACCAAGTCGAATCGATCCAAACCGAACCAAGTTGGTTGGTTTCAAAACCGAATTGACCATTTGGTTGGTTCAGTTCGGTTTTGTTTATTTTAAAACCGATTAACTTCGGTTCGACTTCGGTTGGAACCAAATAGGTCGACCACCGACCGATGCACACCCCTGCTCACAAGTGTGCCCAGGCTTCCCACAGAAGCCACACTAAGTGATCTGTCTCTGGCCCTTCCCATGTTGTTGATGGGCACATACTGGTGCCTGATGCTGCTAATGCTGATGCTGCTGCTGGAACGGCCTCCGCCGAATATGGGAATACGTCGTCGGTCCCGCACTAGAACTAGCTCCCAAAGTATTACCGCTCCTCTTCGGCCAGAGACCATAGTCCTCCTCCGCTATCTGCGCATTCAACAGAATTTGCTCGAAAGTCAGCTCGCGACGCCCAGAGGTGCGAGAGCGAACCGCATGGTTCAGGCCCTCCTGAACTTACGGGCCTTCTTGTCATGCCCCGCTCCCGTAGGAGCGATTGTCCTCGGTAAGGCGTGATGCCGCACGAGCCTAGATTACGCTCGTGTACGGCAGTTTCATAACGACCGATTACAGCGGCTGTGACGGGGTCGTCGCACAGAAGTCCCAAGCATAAACATTGAAACAAGCAGCAAAAATTTAGAAGCAATACACAAGTTATTCAAAAGTGCTCTTTATTGATATTGAATAATAAGATTACAATGGGGCACAAGGCCCTGATTGTAAGTCTCTCAAGCTCACTTTTCTCTCATTTAACAAGTCACTCTGCTCTCTCTCATCTCTCGATACAATGCTTCAAGGTGACGAGTGCAGATTCTGTAGGATGGCGATGTCCATACATTATGTCCCGTATAAGTCTTCACTCCACACAGCAGTACGTTTCGAATCGCCATGGAACTCTATGCCTCGACGTATCTAAGCGAGCTCCACGCCACGAGCTTCTACCTATGCCTGCACATGAAAACTGTGTAGGTGTCAGTACTCAACTGTACTGGTGGAGTGAGCTCCTTGCCTACCCATACAAAACCGACACGTTCATTTAGTTTGTGCAGCTTAATCCCTTTTAATTGTCTTGCTAGTCTTGCCTTAGGATCGATTTTAGGACAAAGACATCTTGGCCAATACTTGGCAACGTAACGACGGGGTCGTGCTATACTCTATTCGCGACTTTAATATATTCGAGACAGTGCCTCGCCGAGTAGAAACTTATACAACTCGGCCGTGCCAAGACTTTCACTTGTTCTATATGCCTCTAGACCATTCTCGTGCCAACGACGTCAAGGTGACGACTCCTGCTGGTCGTGCCAATACACTTGCTCGGGCCTTAAGATCGAGTCCGTGCATCCCTAGGATCAACTCGACTTAACCAACTTGCCTTACGGCCCTTCCTGACTTAACCCGAGATGAGGCCACATTCATGCCGAAGCACGTATCCTTGTTATAGCCAACTCTTAGGCTCTAGAATGGTATTGCAGCTGTGCATACCCTAACCCATGCTGATTTAAGATTAGTGCTTGTTATAAGCGTAACTTGATAACCCAACTCGTAACCTGCTAGTACTCGACGCAATCCAAAGGCATACTCATAGATAGCCGTCCTTACGCCGACACAACTATATGAGTGGTCACTAGCAATGTCAAGCAATCCTGGATCTTTTGTATATGGTGACCATTCGCGTAGCCAGGTACGAGCTCCCACCAAATGACCCGCAGCCTATATTGTAATGGTTCGCTTCAATCGAGTGGTACCGTCGATGAAGGATGTGCAATATATGTAATTCCTCCTAGGCCGACACGAACCCGGCTCCCCGGGATCGCTCGAGGAATTTACCCTTGTGCTTAAGTTGTCCAACGACCATGCAAGACTCAACTCGATCTATCAAGTCCTTTCTTAATCAAGACCATACTTTCCATCTTTCTATCGAGACTTCCAAGTAGCGAGGCCGATCTCGTATGATTCTTTATCGAGACTTAGCGAAACTCCCAAGTAGCGGGACCGATCTCATGAACTTCCTTGTCGAGACTTAGCGAGACTCCCAAGTAGCGGGACCGATATTTTGAACTTCCTTATCGAGACTTAGCGAGACTCCCAAGTAGCGGGACCAATCTCATGAATGATACTTATCGAGACTCCTAAGTAGCGGGACCGATCTCCTGTGCTTCCATATCGAGACTTAGCGAGACTTCCATGTAGCGGGACCGATCTCGTGAACGAAGCTTATCGAAACTCCCAAGTAGCGAGACCGATCTCGGTGACAACTAGCCACGTGGACGTCCTTTGTCCGTGGCATACTTTTCACTAAACCTACTGTAGTACCCCGCTCTGCGAAGGCACTAGATAGACAGAAAGATCGGATTGCTGGCTCTGCAACAGAAGACGATTAATCTGGATGAGTGGACAAAGTCTCATTTGCTGATTCGCTTACGCCTATTAAGAATCTGAGTTTTTGATTGAATGCTTTTGTTAATAATAAGATGGTAAATCATCGAGTATGCTTTAAGAGAATTCACATGTTGCATTGCTAAGAAATGAATGTTGCCTTGATCAAGAGAACCTTGTCATGCTAATAACAAGACGGTAACCAGTATGTATGCTTGTAAGAGATTTCACATGTTGCCATGCTAAGAACAAAGAAAAGAGAGAACCTGTATGCTAAAGAAGGAATAATTTGCATGCTAATAAGAAGACTTGTTGCCTGCTAATAAGAACTGATATGATGCTTGTCATGCTTGATAGGATAAAAGAAGACAAATGAATCGAATTGAATGCTTGATCATTGCTTGTTGCTAAGTATGCTTGAGAATTGTAGACATGTACAGACGGACTTGTACATGTTGACTTGAATAAAAGAAAGGCACGAATTGAACGTGTCGTATATCTGCAAAGTCATGAAAAGAACATGTCGTACATCTGATCATAAATCTGTCTCATCTGATAAAACTGCTAATATTTATGCTAATCGTTGTCTTATGCAGGGATGGACGGTCGACTATGGTAAGAATCACTGAAAAGTGATACACATGTATTGCTTGAGTTTGCTATATGAATTGCTTGAAAAAATTAATCTGTTACCAAGAAGTGCTATGTTCCACTAAAGAAAAGATGTAATATCATGCTTGTAATCTGACCCTTAGAATGTCTTGAATTAAAAAAAAGATATGATATCGTGCTTATAATTGTCCGTAAGAATTGCTTGATCAAAGAAATGAATATATGCTCATGAAACACGCTGTGCACTGCACATGAAATGAATAGTCATCGTGCTAGAATTGATTAGTCCCTTGTATGCTTGAAATGAAATGAAACAAATGTTGGCTTTTCAAATATGTGTTTTCAAAAAGATATGTAAACTGACTCTGTACGCATGGAATGAATCTAGGTAAAACTAGCAATATCACATCACAAGAAACGTTTTCTCACTAATTGAACAGTGATCGTTTCAGATAAATGTAGCTCTTTGTTCACAATCACCAGTATGCTGATATATTGACCCACCATCAGTCTGCATGCAGGTGCACCATGCATCGAGAAGGATTGTTCAAAGCGATAGCCCGAGCCTCATCCTCAAGGAGCCAAAAATCAGAAGAGATGCCAAGAGATGACATCTGTTGCAAGAGTCGGTTTTGTATATAAAGGGATGTAATATATGGAAACGGGATCATTATAATCTGTAATATTCTGAGAGATTGTAACATTGTATCAGAGAGAATCGAGAGCTTGTAATCTGTTCAAATGAAATCAATAAAGAGAATTATTTTTTGTTACCATTGTGTTCAATGCTTGTATTCTGAAATATGTCCGCTGCTGCTTCAATTATCTGCGACACGTTCCGCTGCGTATTCTCAATCTTGTCTTGCTTCAGGTCTTGGCCTTGTGCAAGCGCAACTTAGGCTTGCATGGCATCACGCCTTAGCGAGGACGAACAGTCCCAAAGAGTCCGAAGCGAAGACGAAAGGACTCTGCAGGATCGGGGCGTGACAGAATGGTATCAGAGCAACACGATCCTTTGGCCGATTTTGATTCAGTTGACTTCGTACATGTTCCTCTGATTGAGAATTTCTTGCCTACTTGATATCATCAATGAGATGAACCTTCCATACAATAAGTCCGTAAATATTTTTATGATGCCGGCATATGTTTTATCGATTTGATTGATTGAGATTGAAATGCTTGATTAAACAAGAGTTTTGCTATGATCTGAATTGTGATTTTATGGATTGATGATGGCAAAGGATGAGGACTATCGTTGCTAAGGATATCGTAAGTTTCTCCTCAAGTTTCGAGGACAAAACTTCTTTTTGGTGGGTAATTATGTAGTGCCCCGCTCCGTGAAGGCACTAGATTGACAGAAAGATCGGATTGCTGGCTCTGCAACAGAAGACGATTAATCTGGGTGAGTGGACGAAGTCTCATTTGCTGATTCGCTTACGCCTATTAAGAATCTGAGTTTTTGATTGAATGCTTTTGTTAATAACAAGATGGTAAATCATCGAGTATGCTTTAAGAGAATTCACATATTGCATTGCTAAGAAATGAATGTTGCCTTGATGAAGAGAACCTTGTCTTGCTAATAACAAGAAGGTAACCAGTATGTATGCTTGTAAGAGATTTCACATGTTGCCATGCTTAGAACAAAGAAAAGAGAGAACCTGTATGCTAAAGAAAGAATAATTTGCATGCTAATAAGAAGACTTGTTGCCTACTAATGAGAACTGATATGATGCTTGTCATGCTTGATAGGATAAAAGAAGACAAATGAATCGAATTGAATGCTTGATCATTGCTTGTTGCTAAGTATGCTTGAGAATTGTAGACATGTACAAACGGACTTGTACATGTTGACTTGAATAAAAGAAAGGCACGAATTGAACGTGTCGTATATCTGCAAAGGCATGAAAAGAATGATCACAAATCTGTCTCATCTGATAAAACTGCTAAAACATGCATATGGTCTCGGACAACTCGTGTACGAGTAAAATTTGTCTCTCGGATGGTATCTAGGGGCGCCTGGAACCGCTCGGCCTAGGAGAGATTATGAGCACCCTGGGTAAAAGAGACCCATGTTAAAAGGGTAGCCGATATCTGAGTCCTTAGCGACGAGCTGAACCCAAGAGAGTCACAGCGGCTAATTATGGGTTTTCCATAGACCATCATATAGATAGGTGTTGGTTGGTGCATAGCTGAACCGGAGAGTCACAACTGCCAATCAGTCTGCATGTGTCTATCATATGTTTTGCTAAAAAGCTAACGATGCAGAGACGAACAGGGAATGACAATGTTGGTTTTATAATGTTTATGCTAATCCTTGTCTAGTACAGGGATGGACGGTCAGCTATGGTAAGAATCACTGAAAAGTGATACACATGTATTGCTTGAGTTTGCAATATGAATTGCTTGAAAAGATTAATCTGTTACCAAGAAGTGCTATGTTCCACTAAAGAAAAGATGTAATATCATGCTTGTAATCTGACCCTTAGAATGTCTTGAATTAAAGAAAAGATATGATATCGTGCTTATAATTGTCCGTAAGAATTGCTTGATCAAAGGAATAAATATATGCTCATGAAACACGCGGCGCACTGCACATGAAATGAATAGTCATCGTGCTAGAATTGATTAGTCCCTTGTATGCTTAAAATGAAATAAAACAAATGTTAGCTTTTAAAAGATGTGTTTTCAAAAAGATATGTAAACTGACTCTGTATGCATGGAATGAATCTAGGTAAAACTAGCAAGATCACATCAGAAGAAACGTTTTCTCACTAATTGAACAGTGATCGTTTTAGACAAATGTAGCTCTTTGTTCACAATCACCAGTATGCTGATATACTGACCCACCATCAGTCTGCATGCAGGTGCACCATGCATCGAGAAGGATAGTCCGAAGCGCTAGCCCGAGCCTCATCCTCAGGAGACAGAAATCAGAAGAGATGCCAAGAGATGACATCTGTTGCAAGAGTTGGTTTTGTATATAAAGGGATGTAATGTATGGGAATGGGATCATTGTAATCTGTAAAGTTCTGAGAGATTGTAACATTATATCAGAGAGAATAGAGAGCTCATAATCTGTTCAAATGAAATCAATAAAGAGAATTGTTTCTTGTTACCATTGTGTTCAATGCTTGTATTCTGAAATATGTACGTTGCTGCTTCAATTATCTGCGACACATTTCGCTACGTATTGTCAATCTTGTCTATCTTGTCTTGCTTCAGGTCTTGGCCTTGTGCAAGTGCAACTTAGGCTTGTATGGCATCACGTCTTAGCGAGGACAAACGGTCCCAAAGAGTCCGAAGCGAGGACGAAAGGACTCTGCAGGATCGGGGCGTGACACCTACCGTAGCTCGTATCTTAAACAGACCTCATTCTCTAGGCGATGCTATCGCTCAAGTCATATACTTTTCATGACAAGCCTTGTTCTCGTGGGACTATATGACTTGGCAACTGCAGAAAACAGGGGACAGTGCTTGCTATGAGTTTGATAGCCCAGCACAACTCTTGTCTAACTTATTAAAGTAACGACTCGACAAGCAAAGGTACGCTAAGCTTTGCATCGAGGGAACGTGTCGTGCATGCGCTCGACTTGATCAACCAAGCTCTTTGCGTACCTAGACTTAAGCCACAAGCCGTGCAACATGACTCAAACCACGGGACATACGAAGGCTATGCCAAGCCTTGGAGGACGAGATCGTACATGTTTTATGAAGCATTTATGCGGGCGATGTCACGACCCGCTCCCGAATAATCGGATACGAGTCGGATACGCCCAGCCTTCGTCGATGGATACGACGAAGTATGCTGTATAATACTAAGGCAAACTCTAAGTCATAATGTAATGTAAACATCTACAGCTTTAAATATAACGTTCCCAGAAAATCACCAATATCCACCAAGTCATTTTAGTACAAAGCCAGCCGGAGACAAATCTGGTCAAATAAAATAAATATACAATAATGAATATCCAAAATACAATCTCCAGAAAATAAATAAAATAAAAGCTGTAATATCTAATGCAATCACATGCTCCATGTGGCCTCACGCTCACCTACAACGTATCCTATCAGAAAAAGAGAAAAGTACAACCACGACAAGAACAATATACAGTATAATTTATAGTACAGAATACAAGGTGAAACCAGAATACCAGAACTGGAAATAAAACTACGGTACCAGAAATGAAATGTAAAACTGCTGGCAATGGACGCGACAATCAATATACAAGACAATGAACACGGCTATCAATAAATCAAGATAATGTACACGACAATCAATACAAGTATGATATTTTGAAATATTAAACTAATGTGTGACCGGCTTAGGAGCACAATCAATCAATGAGTCAATGAGTCAATCAATTCTACAAGGTCCGGCTTCATCGTACGTGAAGTGTACGATTAGGCTATCCAAATTACCTATGTTGGGTGTGGTCACATAAAAGCTAATATTTCTCCCAATCCCCGCAATAAATAATGACTCACAAGCAATGAACAATGTACAAGACAATCGTGTGTATCCCGTGTCCGATATAAGAACATGGCACATGAATGTAAGACAGAAATACAAGGTACAAGTCGAGTACGTGTACTTGCCTCGCCTTGGAAGCATGAGAATAGTACTGCATGGATGTAAAGGATCACCTGGTAGTTGTACAATTGATTAGGGTTTTGAAATAAAGATCATTGGCTAACTAGATATTACTAACTTAGCTAATGGAAATATTCTAGCTAATAGTATTTAGAAAATATTATAATTTTAATTACCATAAATACTAATAAAAACATATACTATATAATTTTTGAAATATTTAGAACATTTTATTAACAAAGTAATAATTATAGTTGTACATACTTTTTAATTTTATTAACAAAGTAATAATTATAGTTGTACATACTTTTTAGAAGATATTTGCTAGCTAATCATACAATAAGGTTAATGAAAACACATTTAAATTATTTTTAGAAAATATAAAACAATTTTATAATATGACTTGATCAAAATAAATAATAGTAATATTACTTTTAAATATTTAAACATTTTGTAAGTAAAATAGCTATATAGCGTTTATATATTTAGAAGAATAATATATAATAATAAAAATGATAGCAATCTTAGCAATTCCACCAAATTATTATTTACTAATAAATGTTAGAAAATAGCTTTTATGTAAATACTAGTAACCAAATAGTTTTTAGCTTAACAAAACCCTTATAGCAAAATACAATAATTATTGGTAAAACATTTTCTAAAGTATTATTACTAATAAAATATCTACACCATTATATTTACACTAAACTATTAATGATGACAAAAATCAGAAAATCAAACCCAGCCCAACACTAATACACATAATCTGAGCCCACCTCTCTGTGTCAGCCCAATACTAATTCATTACTACTGTTGGCCCGACCTCAATTGGCCCAGGCCCAACTGCTCACTGCCCAGCCCAACTACTAAAAACTGCTACAAAAATATTTGTTTTAAAAAATTAAAACCCAGACAACAGCCCATCATAACAGCCCAACACCTACTTCCCAGACCCGGTCCATATCTATCAAAACCTAATCATATAATTCCAACGTTATTCTTTCTCCTCCCATTCTATATTCTTCTCCGCCGACAAGCCAAACCTACCCATCTTCTTCTTCCTCTTGCTCTGAAACCCAAATCCCTAGGTTCTACAGCTCAGGTCGACTAGCCCCATCCCTTCTTCTTCTTCTCAGACTTCACTTCTCTTTCCTCTTCAGTCTCAGCCCCTAGCCCCAAAACTCTAGATCAGAAACCCTAGGTCATCACCCTCCTCTGTACAAAACCTAACCCTAGAAATAAACTCTCACTTCTCAATCCTCTTTTTCTTCATCTTCGATTAGGAACCCTAACCTTAGGCTTCCTTCATCTCCCTCCTCTAGACCTTCCAAACAAAACCCTAGAATCACCCCTTCTTCAAGCTCTGGAAACCCTAGATTTAGGTTCTTCTTCTCCGACCATGCGAAAACCTAACCCTAGATGAAACCCTAGTCAAAAATCCCCCAAGCTATAAACCGTAGGTTCTAATCCAGCCCCCAAAGCCTAAATTCGAGAGGGACCAAGAAGAAGAAATGGGGTCCAAGAAGAAGAGACAGAGGCTTACCAGCCGTAACGGGGACGTCGATCCACGTGAGCAGAGAACTCTATGGCTACGAGCAGATCGGGGAGGCGAGACTCCCCAACGGCCGAGGATGGAGGATCCGGCGACTCGATGGAGGCTCCTCGGGCTGCGAAAGGTCAACGCAATAGTCGAGGCAACAGTGCGAGGATCGAACGGCAGCGTGCCCCTCGAGGAGTCAACAAAGAACTTGAGGGAACACGAGAATCGAGGCACGGTCTCAGAGGTTGCCCTGCAGTCGAGGCAGCACGCTTGTCACTGATGGCGGTGCAGTCTTTTAGGCATCTATGCAAGGGTTGAGGTCACCACAGCTTCTCGAATAGGGGTTGACGACGAGCTCTGCAATAGAAAGCCTTCCGGTCGGTGAGATCTCGGCGGTGGAGAGAACTCCAGTGGCCGATCTGAGCTTCTGTGGTGGCAGAGTGATGGCCGGAGTGGTGGCTCGGCGTGTTGGGTCTCCGGCGATGGCATGTGGCGGTGGTCCTCCGATGAGAGTACGGTGGCGCACAGCCAAGCTCAGCCTGGGTCCAGAGAGGAGAGAGAGAAAAAGAAAATAGAGAGAGAGTGACGTGTAGAGAGAGACTATAGAAAGAGAGAGAGTGTGTCAGAAACTTTTTAGAAACTGTGTAATAATTTAATATTATTTATAGTGAAATAATTGAGTGGCAGAGATGTAAATAACTATAGATCTGGGGTATAGAACAGTGGCAGTATTGTAAATAAAAATAGATCTGAGGTTTCTTAGTAAAAGTCAATAACAGATTTTTTAAATATTAACATTACAGATTCAAATTCAAAATTTCAAACAGATTTCAAAATATAAATTCAAAAACAGTTTTTAAAACAGAATTTCAAAATTCAAATATTCTCAAAACAGACTTCGAAAATCAAATATTTCCTCCAACAGATTTCAACAGATTTTTAAATTCAAAATTTAGTTACTAATAGCCATCACACTAATTACAGCAATTAGTTAACAACTATCAGCTATTAATTAAAACAGTTTTCTTTAACTACTAATCAAAATTCGAAAATACTTATTCTCTTTTATATAGTTAATAGTTAACAGCTACAAAATTATTTAGTTTAATATTATATGTAGAGCATAATTAATTAATAGTAAAATTTATAAAATCAATTAGAATTACCAAAATTATAATTCTATACTCTTCCAAAAATCTAAGCAATTTCTCAGGACAATATTTTGAATAGCAATGATTAATTACAATAAATATAAATTTATCATTAATGCGAAGTATTAGAAAAAGAAATAAGAATGGAATCAATTCAATAATAAGAATTTATTATTTAAAGCCAAAATGATTCTTTTTGAGAAAAATTTTAAATAATTCGGAAATATACAAAAGTAGATTTAGGGAGTCACAGGCGACGCCTATGACTTAGGCTAATTCGAGCGTTGTGACAACTTAGCAACTCAGGCCAACTTCCTTCTCCCAAACCATGGGATAAAGGACCGAGTGTCATTTTGAAAGCACGCTGAGCCGACTTTTAAGCAGGCCGTCGGACCTTTTTCCATGTTCTAACATATTCCGACCCGTCGGAATTATTTCCTTAGCTATGTGGATGCGTCTCTTTTATTATCAAGCCTAACTTGTGCAAGTTGAAAACATACGATTTATTATGTGCAGGCTAAGATGAGGCAAGTTCACCGAAACTACCCCACCTGAGCGAGTCTTCGAGCAAGCCGTTGCGAGGCTAAGTCTGAACGCCGTCGGCATTTCAATTCCTCTGATTGACTGAGCGGGACGGGGCAATATCATACACCACTCAGAAAAAGTTTCGTCCTCGAAACTAACTTAGAACTTACTCTTAGACCACTTTTATCCAGGAACTCTCGTACACACTCCGCCTATGTGTTTCTTCAATCTGAGCCGTGCTCGTACTATTATCAATCTTTTCTTATACACCATTTCAAAATCCTCGACCCTTTTCTATTCCTCGAGTCTCACTTGAATTCAACGTGTCACTTGGTTTGATCATGCACATATTCCAAGCATCCCCATAATATATGCATTCAGCCATGCCACATGAAAGAGAATTCGTGATTCTCACCCGAGTCGCATCGTGCACATATCCAGCCGTTCCTAAAATATATGTATGTCAACCGAGTCTCGTGAGCCGGGTTCCCTATTCTTGAATCATTCTATCCATCCATACCAATCTTCAAGATCAATCTTCTAATGCTAACTCTTTGAAACAAGGGTGTCTCGCCTAACCGCTAGGCTATTTCTCAAGGCTAAAATCAATGTCAGGATTGGAATCATAGTTCCCCAACAATAATGCCAACACTGACCGCAAAACTAGGGTCAAACCAAAGGTGTTAATACAGGATTTTCTACCCAAGCTCGTGTCACTCAGATTTCTAAACATCGAACAAGATCACCTAATTCGCATCAAGGCATTCGTTGCGCAGATTTGAATCCGTTCAAATCACCAATTTGTATGGTCTATTCTTCTCGACATAATTCACACATCCATTATATCCAATTCATGTATTCGATCATACGGTCGTCTAGCACAATAATTTGTCACACCCCAATCTCACGCAAGTTCGATTATCTACGTTGGGCATGAATCACCATACCACGTTCTCTTAGGATTATCGTCTTTATTGGAGCGTAACTCTTGCTTGAGTCTAGACTAATTTATTCTTGATACACGGATTGGACCTACTCAATCCTCAAGTTCAATTGTCAAGCACACTGAGTCATTCTCGAGTCCACTTTCGCGTCAAACAATAAGTCAAAGCAATCATATTGCCATGCCATGCAAGTTCGATCACCCCCGCTGTATAAATTACCATACCAGTGCTCACGCGGAGTGTAATGCCTGTGGTTCGTATCACGTATTCTTGGAATACGTATACATATTTTATTGCATGATTTCCTGGCTTGGCATTCCTTCTTGGCTTGGTTTATTCTTGGCCCGGGTTGGCTTGGTTCGGCTTGGCTCGGTTTTCTTTGGTTCAATATAAACCAATGTGAACCCCTACCTACCACCACCATTGTATTTATTAATCCATTCTCTCTATTCTCTCTCTTCATTAATCATCTTCTTCTTTTCCATTACTTCCTTACCTACCAGAGAGAGAAGAGAGAGGTCTAGGCAAGTACAACTTGCTTCATGGAGGAACTCTGATTTTATTGCTCCATTCTCTTCTTTACTACCTTATTAAACACTTTAGTACTCGGCTTTTCTAATTTCCATGGCTAGATTCTTGTAGATCTAAGTTTGCATTATTTTCGGATTTTGTGGGTTTGGATCTACTAAATCTTGTTATTTTCGAGTTTTGATGGTTCTATGTTGTAGAGAATTTCGTCTTACCCCATTTTGACCTATGGAAGTTCGGATTTAGGCTCCGGATGATGGAGTTATGGAGCTTGAGGACTTGGCTCTCATGGTGTTCTTCTTCTCTGAAATTTTGGAGAAGATGAGCAGTGCTTGACTTGACCGCATGAATATTCACGCGGCAAGTGTTCTATCCAGCCGCATGACTGGAAGTTCTTGAGCCGCATGAGAGTCGGACTCACTTAGCCGCATAACTCGCTCAATTCCCAGCCGCATAAGTTCTGAACTCTGCAGCCGCATGCACCATTCCCGCTAGCCGCATGAGGACTTCACCCTGAGCCGCATGAACTCAACACTCGCGAGCCGCATACGTACACTTGCTCCCAGCCGCATAGGCATTACTCCCCGCAGCCGCATGAGTACCCTTTCCTTCTGAGCCGTATATGGTTCCCCTCCCCTGCAGCCGCATGGGTTGCTTCTTCTCGAGCCGCATGGAACTACACTTCCCCTCCCCGGCCGTATGTACCTGATTGGCCAGCTAGCCGCATGAGACCCATTCCCCCAGCCGCATGAGTTTCCTATCTTCCTGACCGCATGCGCCCCCTTGTCTTAGCCGCATGGGATCCAGTGACCCTGGCCGCATGCGCTCTTCTAATTGGGCCGCATGAGTCTACCCTTTCCTGACTGCATATGACTTAGCCGTATGGCTCTTCTATAGCCCTGAATATTGATACTTTATTAGATATTTTACGTCCATTTTATATCCTTACGCCTTTTGTCATGAACTTGATAATCATGGATTTGTTTAATATGTTTGGAAATGATACCTGAGCATGACACGATAGTGACCCGTAGTGGTGCACTCTTGACAAGAAAACTTGACATGACCGAATAGTGGCCCGTCGTGGCGCACCCCTGACAAGAACACTTGACATGATAAACCTGACATGATATATCTGATAAGCTGTTGCGACGGCTACCTGACATGACATGACCTGTATAATAACATGGACACCGTGGGCGATTATATTTGTACAAATAAACCAGTCCTGTCTTGCATCATGTCTAGGGAGGGAGCTCCTGAGTACCACGGTCAGGAGTACCTATTGAAATGGACTAAGGTTAATAACTAGATTAACACATTAGTCATGAAGAGATTTCCCAGCTACAGGCAATCCCATTACCTGGACGCGCCTGGGATCTGTAGCCTGCCATCGAGTAGGGCACATTTCTAGCACACTGTCATGTGTTGCACCTTTCAAGCTACTTAAGGGTACATGCGTTTCCTGGACGGTGTACCCACCTGAATTCAACCCCTAATTTTGACCTGGGTAACCTGGATGGTCTGCAGGGCTTGTGGCTGTGGAGTAATCTCACTGCATTTGCTAGTAATTAGGCCTGTGATAACCCTAGTTAGTTAAAGTATCAAACCGTAATTCTTGCTTGGCCGTGAATGATTGGATGGAGTTTAACCAGTCTAGTCTTGTCCTGATCCTGCTCCAGATTGCTATATGACCTGAATGCCTGTATTTATTTTACCGATAAATGGTAAGAATTCTAAGTTCTGTTCAGACAAAGGGTTACAACCCCGGTCCTTGTTTGGTTTACGGGTTGTAACCTGGTTATCTGAATAGCTCCATGGTTATCTCGTCGTATATCATCCAGATGTATTTTCTTTATTTCCAGTTCTTACTTTTATTTATACTCTTGTGCTGATTGCTGGTTTTAGTTCCTAAGTGAAGCTTCCTTTGTGGCACTTGCTCTTTCTGGGGTCTGACCCAGCTGGTTTTGTATGGCCAAATTTCGGAGCAGCTCTAGAGGATCTACCGACCTTCCAGCCAGATGGTGGCCACTAGACGGAACCCTGGCAACGAGTGGGTTTATTTTTGATCTCCCACTTTATTGTAAAAATATTCTTTTAAGGCGTTTAGCCGACGAGCACCTGTTTAGCTCGATTGCACTTTACTTACTGTCTGCCTACGGGCTGTAACATGATTAACAAATCCTAGGGTTGATCATGTATGACTAAACTCTTACTAGTCCTAACATTTTGTAACGACTAGCTTCATGATCAGCTGAATATGTAATATTTGGGACGCCTTATTATTGTATATTTAATGATCATACATCTTGTAACATCTATTTACTTGCTTGTGATTGAGACACTAGGCTTGTTCATGACCATAGGAGACTGTTGGCTTGAAGTAAACCCTCATGTATCTAGACAGTCGTGACCATATAGCGAGATGGATTCTATTTCATATACGTAGCTGGCTATGTCTGCCCCTGCTCTCTAGTATTCTGGTTCTGGGGCGTGACACGGAGTGATTGCCCTAATCGACGTGACGCATGTGCGAGGCTGGAGTTGCACTCGCATAAGTCAAGAATGTCAATGTTATGGTTATCGTCGAAGGAATCCAAACATTTTATTTTCATCCAAGCCAAGATATCAGTTCGATGGTCTGTTCATCATTCGTTCAACTAGAAAATCCTCGAGCCAAGTCTATCTTTTCTTCGACACATTTCAACATCCCGAGTATAGCATCTATCGGAATAATGACATTTTACACGATCATCGTTCCTTGAATCAGAGTACCCCCGAATTATCGCACATGGATCTTTGATACACCTCAATACCATCGATGATGTACGTAACCTGACGATCTTCTTTTGCAACGAACTCCGAGTAGTGCAACTGATGCTATTGTCCGAATTGGATATACCACAATTCCATTCGACCAAATCCAAAATCATAAGTGCGATCCTCTAGGTTTCTTCGATCAAGACATTCATTTTTTTATTCATCGTTCCGAATCCTGATTCAATATCGTTTCCTAACTCGCGTGCCCATTCAAGAATTGTCCGGACGACATCTCGTTCGGGACATTCGAAGTCACGACCAACTAAGTGTGACGCGTTCTAAGGCTTTGGGCGATCGCATCGCCAAGCCGACATACTCGTTGTTACTCCTAATCCTTAATTTTTTTCTCGAATGATTTCCAAGAAGAACCATGCACCACTCAGGATTCGAGCCATCTGATTTAGTCCACAATCATGTTCGTATTATTCGCTAAAACATCTTTCGGATTCGTTCGATGAATCTCTAGCGTAATCGCCCACATCGTCTCGACGTACCAAGTCGTTCACACTATTACTCAAAATCTAAACCAATCTTCCGTGTAAACCTAAGCATTAGTTCAATAGTGTTTCTATCGATATACACCCTAAGTGTATCTCCGTTCTCAACCGAGCGATACTTAATATCGCTCGTACTTCGTTTGCACCAAAAAGTTTAGGTGCACGATACGCGACACAACTTAGCCAAAAGGCCGTGTGCATAGCCATCCGTACTGACTATACTCTGATTTGCACGCTCATATGCCAGTGTCAACGTAGGACTATCTAGGCATACACGAGACTTGCTAACTTTAGCATGTGTTTTCTATCAACTTAAGTTTGACACCGTTCGGCACAAAGGCCATCGCCTATCGTTGCGTTCAATTGAACACTTGTACGAGCTTTTGAAAATATTTAGACTTATTGTATGGACATACCACAAGATATTTGAAAGAGAGCACACACTTCTTTATCACGATGAGCTTTCAAAACTGAAATATTCGACTTAAAGTCCAAGGACGTAAAGCCGTGCTCTCATACCATTATGTCACGTCCCGCTCCCGTAGGAGCGATCGTCCTCTCTAAGGCATGATGCCGTACAAGCCTAGACTGCACTCGTACATTTCATAACGGCCAATTACAGCGACTGCGATGGGGTCGTCGCACAGAAGTCCCAAGTAGAAATATTGAAACATGCAGCAAAAATTTAGAAGCAACACACAAGTTATTCAAAAGTGCTCTTTATTGATATTGAACAATAAGATTACAATGGGGCACAAGGCCCTGATAACAAGTCTCTCAAGCTCACTTTTCTCCCATTTTACAAGTCACTCTGCTCTCTCTCATCTCTTGATACAATGCTTCAAGGCGACGAGTACAGATTCTGCAGTATGGTGATGTCCATGCATTATGTCCCGTATAAGCCTTGACTCGCCACTGCCGCATGCTTCGAATCGCTAAGGAACTCCGTGCCTCGACGCATCCAAGCTAGCTCTGTGCCACGAGCTTCTACCTGTGCCTGTACATGAAAACTGTGTGGGTGTCAGTACTCAATTGTACTGGTCGAGTGAGCTCCTCGTCTATACATACAAAACCGACACGTTCATTTAGTTTGTGCAGCTTAATCCCCTTTGTAAGCCCCCTGAATTTTCGGTGGTGTATATATATTAATGACTCTCTCTTCTTTTAAATATAACTCTCACACTCTCTCTCTCTCCTTTCCACACAATACCAGCACCCCCATCACCATCATAGCCGACAGGACTAGCCTCCCCTCTCTCTATTCTCTCTCTAAATAACTCTCATTCTCTCTCTCTCTTTCTATATATTATATACACACACATATAATATCCCTCTCTCTCTCCCCTTTATTACACACATACACACTCTTCCTCACCATCAGTCGACCTTCCCCTCCATTTTTTCTTCTTCTCCATCAAGCTACACCACCACCACCATGGGCATCACCACCATCACCTTCATATACCACCACCACCTCCCTCTTCTTCCTCCTCTCCTCCTCGGCCTCCTCCTCCTCCCTAGCCGGCCTCTTAGCCGAAGCCGGGTCGAGCTCCGGCCATACGCGAAGGGCTGTGCGCAGCAACGATCATGTAGCAGCGTAGCTACGGCAGTAGCGGCTCTGGCGCCGCCGCACGCCGCCTTGGCTGGTCGCCCCTTGGCCTTGGCCGAGGTCGTACAGCAGCAGCTGCAACACGAGCAGCAGCAGTAGTTGCCTGTGCAGCAACAGTCGCGGCCGACGGTCGTGCACCGCCACATGGCCGGCCACCCCTCGGCCGACGAAGCTCCGACGACCCCCCCGGGGGCTGCGACTCCTTTCCCGACGTACCACGTACCCGATTCGTGCGTTTGGCATGGAATTCCGTCGGCGCGAGCTCGGAAACGAACACAAAATCGCATCTCAAAGTAGCAACTTCGTACACATTTTTCGGGAAATTCGACCGTTGGATCTGCAAACTCATTGCTCTGTCATAATCTTGGTATATACCCCTTCATTCCTCTCAAATTTCATCTGTTAATTTCGTCGTTGGTTAGATCAAAACTGGCCACCAAGTTGACGCTTTAAATTATGTTATTTTTGGACAGTTTTATGGAGCCAACTTTGTCGACTCGTATCTCTTCCTTCGTAGCTCCTTTTGGCGTGCTACCAGTTCCTGTGCGTAGCTGGTATAACCCTCTTCCTGTCCCTTAAATTTTGTTTCATTGTGAGCACGTTGGTTGGTCGAATTCGACGCCAAAGTTGGTCGTCCAAATTCTTAATTTTGTACTTGTAAAATTCTATTTTTGAACCCGGGACTCCGTGTTCAATTACTGACACCACTAGTAGACTCGTGGCTTCGTTTTGGTACATTTTCATATAAAGTTTGCTTAGTTTGGAGGACGTGGGCCCTGACACGCATTTCGGTGCAAAGCGGGTCCCCTAGTCCGAGTCAACGGGTCACTTTGAGATCGGCTCATCGGAATCCAATTCCGGATATACCGTTGAGTTCGTATCGTTGTTCTGGACTCGTTGAAATATAATTTGCTGAGTTTTGTGGACATTGGCTCCGACACGTATTTTCGTGCAAATCGAATTCCAATATCCGGATCAACGGGCCATTTTGAGATCGGCTCATCGGAATCCAATTTCGGATATACCGTTGAGTTCGTATCGTCATTCTGGATTCGTGGACATATATTTTGCTAGGTTTTGAGGACTTTTATTTTGGTACATTTTTTGGTACAAAGTAGGTCCGACACTGACACCATTTTGACCCGAAATTACCTTTTTTCTCCTGTGTCCAAATTAGACTTATGGATAGGATATCCTAGTTAATTTGACCATTATAGATACATTGGTGATGGTTGTTTAACCATCCGACAACATCTATAGGTTTTCATCCTATTATTATAATCTTTCTCCTTTTGTTGTATTTTGAGATCCATCGATTCCAGTGATTTCACAATCACTGAAATTTGAATGTGTTGACCTTGTAGATGTTTATAGAGACTAGCCTTGACCCTGTTTGACCATGGTTGACTACTATGACTGAATGTCGAAGTAGAGTCAACATTTGACCTAGTTTAACCTAGAGTTGGCCAGAGTTGACTAGAGTTGAACAGTTGACTAAAAGTCAACTGTAAGTCAACCATTGACCCAGTTTGACCTAGTTTGACTTGGTTTGAATTTTTGTGACCTAGTTTGATATGACTCAGTGTGACCTAGTTTGACTTAGTGGACTGAGATTGACCTAGATTACATAGCTTACTATATAATCATGCCTAACACTGTTGAACCCTAATTAGCTTATATATATATCTCATCTTTAGGTCTGTGATTTCACTCTGAGCCAGATTACACAGTTGACATATTTCCACCAGATCTCAGGCGAGTACATTCTCTGTTAATATATCTGTTTTATGATATCGTCTATGTTTCTTGTATTTAGTGTAGATATCCTTGTTCTCTTGACACATTATTCACACGGATTGGTATTTCTAGGGATCCCGTCATGAGATATTATTCCTTGTATTATTTGGTATATCTTGTGCAAGTCTTTCTTGTTTCTTGTGCATTATATAGACATGATTCCTGCGAAGGATAGCTACCCTCTCAAAGAATCGTGTGTCATGATGTGTCATGGTTGGATCAACTATACTAGTCGGGAACGGAGAGTATTAGTGTAGATGTGTGGTCATTATCCACCTTGTTTATTCTTATAGACCTTGTTTAATAGCCAATCATACACTCCACGTATGATTGGCCGGATCATTAGACCTTGTGCAGACCAAAGCCGGCTACATGTTGAAACTAGTACTCACACACTTAGATAGATGATTCTTGATTCTTGTACATACCATGATCAGTTTTACTTGCCTTGTTCTAGCTCTAGATTTACAGCTTATCTTGCCATGATACTCATATGTACATTTCGTGATTCTTTGTATATTCTCTCTATTTACTGCTACATTTTCAATATCTCTAACTAGAACTGTTATTTGAGTTTTGTGCTCGTTCCATCCTGACTGGATATGTTGACAATATCTTAGGAGTAGTTGTGCCCTCAGTATTGGACTTCAGGATGTTGCCTAGCTAGGGTGGTTCTCGGTATTCTTTACCATAAGTTGTCTCTCAGGAGTTCTAGGTCTGGTAGTTATTTAGTTTTGTTACTATTTCCCTCTGTTTTATTCTTGTCCTATATGATCCTTGTATATTCTAGTTATTCTAGTGATATTGTTATTATTCTTGTCTTATCTTCTTTAGTTTTTGTGATGTGATATGAGTACCTGTATAGTTATGGATCTTCAGATGTTGTAGTTAGTATCGGGTACTTGACAGCGATCTACCGACGATACTGCAGCGTAGGCTGGGCGTGGGCCACGTATTCGTACCGTATATCCGTGTGCGGGTTGTGACACGTTTTTGTGGTGGCCCATGCTGTAGGTCCTAAAAATCAAGTTGCACCCATCAACAAAGCAATGAAAATCAAAGTGTGCATCCTCCAAATGAACTGCACAAGAGACAGATTGTGCAACGACTCAATTGTGCAAGCTGAATTGCGCACACTTTCAAATGCGCTAGCTGACGTGGCTGCATCATCATTACCTAACAGAAAATTAGATCTTCTGACAGCTGACAGCCCGAAGAACGAGGAAAAAGTTCGTTTCTCGTGCAGCACAGCGCTCGAGGACAGCTGTGCAGCCAGCACAATCTATCCGCCCACCCGAAGCGCAGTTCAATACAGCGCAATCCAAACTCAGCACAATCTGAAGCTAGCACAATTCATGTGGCACAGTCCATCAAGACAACTGAAATTTTGTACGTGGCATACATGCCATCAATTGCTCACCACGTGGCAACCGTCTGTACACGATCATGCACATTTCAATCAAATAATACCATATGTCCAATACAGTTGGCCCACGATCAAATAACTGCCAGCGTAGTCTGATGTCTACGCAGTCCAATGCATGCGCAATCCATCTTGCGCAATCCAGAATAACTAAAAATTAGTTATTTCCAGAACTCTATTAATAGAGTTTCAAGTCCTTCCTAGGGTGGATCACATAGAGATCAGAAAAATCAGAATCAAAAGCAGAGAGTTCAGGAGTTCATGCCCAAGTGCTGCTACATTCTTCAGAGGCTACCGCCTTCAACTTCAGAGGCTATCGTCTTCAAAGTTCACATCGTCTAAGGGATAAAACGATCGTCTTCAGATCGGATTCCTACAGTTGTACTTTCCCAGAATTCTATTGTAATCTTATTACAAAGTTTGTGAAATAAGGATCAACTTTTATTTTTGCAAACAAAATGGCGACTCTGCTGGGGACGACTTTCTCCTCCGACGAGGAAGTGACAACTCAATGTGACGTTGCGTCTATCGGAAAGACGCAGAAGACGCTGGTTGTGAAGGTCAACCAGATGGCCTACGAAGCCATGATCAACTCCAGGACCACCCCTCGCACTGCAACAAATTCTGCCACTAGCAATGTTGGGCCAGTATGGGTCCCCAAGATTGCTGCGCAGTCTGCTACCTCTGCTAAAACTGCTACACAGTCTGTAGTCTCTGCCAAGACTGCTGTGCAGTCTAATGTCTCTGCGGCCAAGACAGTTGTGCAGTATGTTGCCGCTGCTACCAGTACACAAACCACTTCCTATGCGGATCTGACAAAGTGCAAGACTCCTCTTCCCCTGGCACAGTTGGCTGCAACTCTTCCTGCGCAGTCCACCACTCCAGCAACCAGAGTGCAACTCAAACACTGTGGCCAGAACTCCTGCTGCGCAAACCACAGCTTCTGTGGCCAAAAGGCCATCTGTCAAAGATCCTCGTACGCAATCAGCCAGTGCACCTACTGTCAAAGCTCCCCTAGTGCAAGCTGCGCCAGTGCAGTCTAAGAGGGATAGCCCTTTAGCTAATCTCTCTTCTTCTCACAGCAAGAGGAAAAACTCTGCTCCTCTTTCCAAACACCCCGTTGCTCCAGCGCAATCCACTGGGGGTAGTCTGTTGACTGTCCCTCCTCCACCTCAGAACAAAGGAAAAGGCCCGTTGGTCTTTTCTCAAACTTCCTCATTCCACGACTTGGAAGACAATGGAGGAAAACGCTCTTTAGCTAATCCTTCCTCACAGAACAAAGGAAAAGGCCCTTTGGTCTTTTCTCAGTCTTCCCGGGTTTTTACCTCGAAAGACCAATCTGAACGTGCCTCGGCACCAGTCAGTACAAGAACTCCTTCAAACAAGAGTTCTTCTCTCCATGCCAAAAGGACTTGTATTGATCAAAGAGGTATTCTGCCTACTCCGCTAGCAGAATTCCAAGATCTCCCAACTATTCAGATATCCCGTTCAAAGCAAGGAAAATTACTGGTGTCTCAAACAGAATCCCCTGGGGGTGAGTTTGCTGATCTTCGGGATTATCTCAATAGAACTCGGTCTACGTCAACTTCGACAAAACGCAAGCAGCCAATGCCGAAGATGAACCTGCATCAAAGGCAAACTTCCAGGATAAAAAATCCTGACACCTATGCCAATGAAGTGAGTACTTCCCTGTACACTCAAGGGACAAAACATCTGAAGAACCGGAATCATGTTCCGAATGTTATCAAAGAATATATCCCTCAAACTTCTTCTCGTTCCGTCATTGTTCCTGACCTCCGAGAACATCTCAGGTAAAAGCGGGACAACATCTTAACACCACCAGTTCAACCACTTGAGCACCATTGTAATCACAAAGTCCTCATCTAGTGCTGTTGCCAGACAACAAAATAATCTGTCTTCGATCGTCTGAACTTTCCAACTTCAGAACCAATGTCGGAAGAAGAAGAAGACGAAGTGTTGTATGCTTCTGTCAACATGGCCTTTCGAGACACTGGGGGTAGAAAGTGCTCCAAGCACGGCAAGCCTCGCCGGCCCAGCCAACGGTATTTAGATTTACTTCAAGAATCTTCTGAAGGAATATTTCGACATACCCGATCCCGAAGCCGAGATACAATCGGTCAAAGAAATCTTCTCCAAGATCCTTCTGGTCATCTTCATGTTGCTCATTCAGAAGATGATTCTTTCTCTGATTATGATGCATATAGTGAAAGTTCTGAACCAACAGTGTCCTCCACTGTACCTAGAGAAGTGACAGCTTATGTTGTCACTGAAGATCCGGATGCTTATAGTTCGGCAAATCAAGAACAACAAATTGCTGCACTAGAAGACAAGCTGAAGACTATGGCTGAAATGGTCGCCAGTATGCATTCGATCATCGTGGCCTAACATACAGTACTACCGACCGTACCTGCTGCAAATCCTGAGATCATAGCATCGTCGGTGCCTGCCAATGCAGGGCTGGGGGTAGTATCTCCTCAAATACCCTCTGTACAAGTTCAACCCACACCCAGTCAGTCAGGGGCTGGGGGTAGTGCTTACCACGCTGTTTCTCCTCCTAGCATTCCGATTCAGCCGGCTCCTTCTTCATCATCGGAGGATGCTAATGAAGCTGTCAAACTCTTGCGTACTCAATTCGAGGCCTTCAAAGAGAAAAACAACTTACAGAGACTGGGAATCAAACAACCCTATCAAGTTGATTGGAAGGAAGTCCCATTCCCTCCAAAGTACAAGATCCCCACCATTTTGCTGTTTGACGATAGTACTTCCCCGAGCCAGTTCATTAACCACTTTGAGGTAATGATCGTTCAACTCCAGCCAAATGACGCTCTTCTTACCAGGGTATTCTTCGACTGTTTAGCCGGTGTGGCATACGATTGGTACAGAAGCTTGCCTGATGGCTGTATTACTTTCTTCTCGGGTCTTAAACAAATCTTCTTGGAGCAATTTTACGAAGGAATCAATGACATAACCATATCAGCCCTCAACAAAATCAAACGAAGACATAATGAAACCGCTGAGAGTTTTATTGAAAGGTTCCGCCGAGAAGCCTTGAAGATGCCTCCTGGAACTCCGGCCGCTGTCACCATAGATACTTGCAAGGCAAATCTTTTGCCTATTATTAGCATATGGACAGGGTCAACTCAATTCCAAGACTGGCTATCCTTCATTGTCAATGCTAAAGCAGCTGAAGTTAGCGCTGACAAGTTCAAGCAGCTAGGGGTACACATGTCTAACCCCGACAGGGATGAACATCAAACATCGAGTAGCGGTAATCGCCAGAACAACCGCAAGAATAAGGAGACTTTGAACATCAACTTGAAGAGCAAACAATCTCTGGCTGTCAACGTAGCTCCACCTACGTCTACTTCTACTCCTTCTGCCCCTCCACCAAGGGAACCTCGTCCCAAAGTAGAGTATTCCTTCGACGAGAATGACACCGTGAGCATCTTTGATTGCTTAATCAAAAGCAATAAGCTTCAACTTCCAGACCCGAAGAAGCCTGATGAGGTCGGTAAGACCGATCACCCTAAATATTGTGTCTATCACAGGTTCATTGGGCATCCCACTCGAGCATGCTATGTGCTCAAGGGCAAGATACAAGAACTAGTGAACGCTGGTGTCGTCACTCTGCAGCAAGACGAGAAGACTGTTACCGCAAACATGGTTTCAGTACAGTTCGGCAACTTTCCTCCACAGATGATATAGCATGGTGTCATCCCTATCCCCAAGGCCACTCTTGAGATCGAGAATCTCCCTCCTCCACGAAGTGAAGGTCTCGTCCCCTTATCTCTTGATAATGGCAAGATTATGTGGATTCACCCTGATCATGCTTCTGAGTTCAAAGTTCCCCCTTCTTCCAAAAAGAAAGATCGCTCCAAGGGCAAGATAAAGACTTGCAACATAGTGTCTTTTGACCCCAAAGTTGAAGAAGAAATCCTGTTGGACACTAGGTCAGGAAAAGCCTATCTACGGGAATATCCCGAAGCTCAGGAGAATCCTGCTTCTTCTTCTGAGTCTGCTCCTGTACAACCTGTTTCCACTGAGGATATCCCTTCTGTATCCTCACCGGTTGTAGTACCTATTCCCCCCAAACCGACGACAGCCGACAAAGGCAAACAACAAGTCCGCTTCAACAAGCCTTTGAAGAAGTCATCTCCCTCAGGACTCGAGAAGCCTTACAACTTTGATATCCTGGCTCAACTAGCCAATACACCGGCTAGGCTGTCAATTTTCAAGCTCTTGCACCTTTCTAAAGAGACTCGAGAAACTCTGAGTGAAGCTCTAATGCAGGCAGAAACCTGTCTAACTCTTCTCAAGAAGCCGAAAGCAGAGCCTGTCTCGTACCTCCATTGTTACAGTGTGTTGGAGTTAATTCCAAACATCACCTTCACACAGGATGACTTGCTGTTAGAAGACAATAGGCATGATCGTCCTCTATACTATACAGGATATGTCGACTCGATGAAAGTCGATCGTATTCTTAAAGATCCAGGGTCAGCACTAAGCATCATACCGAAGACAATGCTGGATGCACTGAAGATCCCAGTCCATAGTCTTTCGGGCACAATCACCACCATCCTGGGGTTCAACCAAGGAAGAAGTGAACCTCTGGGCAAGATTCGCCTGAAACTCTAAATAGGCAATCTTCGCACAAAGGTGACCTTCTACATCATAGACAACCATGGTTGCTCTTGCAATGCTCTGTTGGGGAGACCATTCCTGCATGAACATAATATTGTTCTTTCGCCTCTCCATCAATGTTTCAAATATGTTGATAACAATGGAGAGGTTCAAAAAGAGGTTGCATATCTCTATCCTTTCAAAGGTGTCGAAGCATATTGCAACGATGCTCGCATGTATAAAGAGGAGTTCATGAAGGTGGTATTAGCTCTGGACACTTAAGAAGAACAAGAAGCAGTGCCCAAAGACACCCTCATCATACCTGTCAAAGGGCATGTTTCTCATCATCAGTCCTCCAAACCACTGGCCATTCATTTGTCCATCCAGAAGCAACCAACTGATGATGGTCGAGGTCAAAGGGAGTTCACCTCTTCTGAGCCATTTGTTATCGACTTACGTCGTAATATAGATAAAAAGCAGCTCACTTCTTCTGAGCCACTTGTTATTGATTTATTTCATAACAAGGATAAAAGGGAGCTCACCTCCTCTAAGCCATTTGTTATTGACCTTCGTCGTAACAAGCCTCCTCCACGTTTTTCTTCTTCCCCTCTTGTAATCAATCTGACCAAGCCTGCTAAGGCTAAAGGTCCTGTTGTAAATACAGATGTACAAATCAATGAAAAAGTATCTACTTTCCAATATACTGATGTCATTTATCATGCTAAATGCTATTTGGATATGTTAGATAGCTTCCAGTCATTTACAATGGGAGTTGTACAATCTCTTCAAACAGAAGTCTCACTTGATCACCCAGATGATTCATATTGTGTTGTTCCTGCTCGAAAGAGAGGCGAGAGTCCAATACTTTTTAGTAAAGGACCAGAACAAAAATTCAGCTATACGGATGATAGCAAAAGTAATGACACAGGACATCTCCAACTTCGTCGTTACACTCAACAATCGAAAGACATCATCCGAAAGATGGGTTATGTCTTCAAAAATGGCTTCAACTACGGTAAGGGTAGACGAACTCCTATCCGTACGGTTGTTCCAAAAGAAAAGTCGGAGATGTACTACAGCAGGACCAAAAGAGGTCTCGGATATACTTCACCTCCGGTATTATCCCCAGCAGTCTCCGAATCTGATAGTGAAGAGCGTTCTAATTCTTCTGATTCCAGATCATGGGACTCTGATACCAGCATTGGTCAAGTTCATCGGCTGATCGTATCTTCTAACATGGTCTCCGCTGAACTTCCAGAAGGCTGTGACGAGGATATTAAAGAAAATCCTGAAACAGATCCTTGGACTCAACGAATGGATACCCAATAGGAACTCCGATTCGAACAAAAAGAACCTTCTACCGAAGATCAATTGGTTCAAATTGATGTAGGAGAGAGCGGTTCACATTGTCCAATATTCATCAGTAAGAACCTTCCAGAGGCAGATAAGCAAGAATTAATTCTTCTTATTCGAGAATACATTAATGTTTTTGCCTAGAATTATGAAGATATGCCAGGCTTAGATCCCAAAGTTGCTACCCACAAACTGAATATTTTGTCTAATGCAAAACCAGTCAAACAACATCAAAGGCGATTCAAGCCAGAAATGATGGACGCGATCGATGATGAAGTCAAGAAGCTCATCGCTTATGGCTTTATTCGAGAAGAACAACATCCTGATTGGGTAGCCAATGTTGCTGCAGTCCTGAAAAAAACCGGCAAAGTTCGAGTTTGCATCGACTTCCGGGATCTTAATGAAGCTTGTCCAAAAGATGAATTTTCTCTTCCTATCACGGATGTCATGATTGACAACACCTGTGGGTTCGAGCGAATATCCTTCATGGATGGATTCTCGGGTACAATCAGATTCGATGAATCCTGAAGATGAAAAACATACCTCTTTCCGCACCCCTCGCGGAGTCTACTGCTATACTGTGATGCCATTTGGTCTCAAGAATGCTGGTGCAACTTACCAACGTGCTATGAGTACCATCTTTCGGGATCATCTTCGTAAGACTGTCGAATGCTATGTTGACGATATCGCCGTCAAGAGTCGTCTAAAGGAAGATCATATCCAAGACTTGAGAACTATCTTCAATCTCATGCGCCAATATCAACTCAAAATGAATCCTACCAAGTCATTCTTGGGTGTCTCTAGTGGCAAATTTTTTGGCTTCGTCATTACCTCTAAGGGTATACACGTGGATCCCGAGAAGATCAAAGCCATTCAAGAGATGCGTCCTCCACGCAACCTAAAAGAGCTACAAGGATTCCAAGGTCGACTTGCGTACATCAGGAGGTTTATTTCGAATTTGTCTAAACGTTGCAGACCATTTACTTAGCTAATGAAGAAGGGTGTATCTTTCATTTGGACCGAAGAATGTCAACGAGCATTCGACGACATCAAACAATATCTCATGAACCCACCAGTCTTGGTGCCACCAATCTCAGGTATACCATTCTTAATATATGTCCGTGCCATGAACAAGCTATCAACTATCTCAGTCATACTATGATTGATGCCGAACACCGTTATAGTCCGGTCGAAAAAGAATGCCTAGCTCTTATGTTCGCTGTTCAAAAGACAAGGCATTATATCATTGGCCAAACTATTCATGTCATATCCTGAGTTAATCCTCTTCGGGTACTAATGAAGAAGCCTAGCATACTCAATTCTCGGCTTGCTACATGGGCCATTCTGCTAGCCCAATATGACATGGTATATGTTCCTCAAAAGTCTGTCAAAGGTCAGGCGCTGGCAGACTTCTTAGCGGCTCATCCTGTTCCAGAAACATCCAAACTCTATGATGAAATTCCAGACGAGACATTGGAATCAAATATGATCTCCGAAGAATTTCCTACTTGGCGTCTATTTTTTGACGGTGCATCCAGAATTGGACCAAAGGGTGCCATTGTAGCAGGAGTCGGGGTTGTTCTTGTTTCTCCAGACGGGTCAACTATCCAAAGAGCCTACTCTCTAGATGAACCCTGCTCCAACAATATAGCATAGTACAATGCTCTACTTATTGGCCTTCAGTTAGCCAAACAACTAGACGTCGAATATCTTCAAGTCTACGGCGACTCTAAGCTGGTTGTTAATTAGGTTAGAGGAACCTATGAAGTTCGCCATCAAGATCTGGTGCCTTATCATGAAGCGGCAATCAATATGGCTATATCATTCAAAGCCTTCTTCATCGACTATGTTCGTCGAGCTTGCAATACTGAAGCAGATGCATTGGCCAATCTTGCAGCAGTCTTAGCTATCCCTATCAAAAGACAGCAGGTGGTGGTTGTCTCTAATCGGGAGTTGTTTTGCAACGAAAACAACCGTAATATTGAGTTCAGTAATCTTACTGAAACCAATGTTATCGATGAAGATTGGAGAACTCCTTTCATCGACTTTGTAGTTCATGACATACTCCCCGAAAACCCTAAGGAGGCTACGAGTATTCGCCGACGATCTCTCCGGTTCTACTATAATCAAACTACCAAAACTCTGTATCGACGGATTTATGACGGTCTTCTCTTGCGCTGTCTTGCTGGTGATGAAGCAAAGCAAGTCTTACGTGAAGCTTATGATGGTATTTACGGAGCACATCAGCCAGGTCCTAAGCTACAAGATCGCATCCGGCGAATGGGTTATTACTGGCCCTCTATGGTATCCGATGCCATCGAATATGCAAGGAAATATCGAGCCTGTCAAATCCATACAGATTTCATCCATCAACCTTCAGAATTTCTGCATCCGACTGCTGCTTCCTGGCCTTTCGAAGCTTGGGGCATGGACATTATAGGTCCCATCAATCCGCCTTCTTCTAGAGGACATCGGTTCATACTAGCAATAACCGACTACTTCTCCAAATGGGCTGAAGCTATACCTCTGGCTGAAGTCAAAACCAGTAGCGTCATCAACTTCGTCAAACATCATGTCATCTATAGATTTGGTGTACCTCGAAGGATCATTTTCGACAATGGACCTCAGTTCATTAGTCAAAAGTTTACCAGATTCTGTGATGATCACCGGATTGACAACCTCGCTTTGACAGCCAACAATCCTGCTGCTAATGGCTTGGCTGAAGCCTTCAACAAGACCATCATCAAGCTCCTTAAGAAGTTTGTATCTACTAACAAACAGAACTGGAGCGAAAAGCTTGGAGAATGTCTATGGGCCTACCGTACTACGGTCCGCAACCCCACAGGCTGTACACCCTTTTTTTTAGTGTACGACTGTGAAGCAGTTCTTCTCCTGGAACTTCATATTCCATCCTTAAGGATCACCATCGCCAAGGAGCTTACTATAGAGAACAATGACCTCCTTCGACTTCAAGAATTAGAAGTGCTCGACGAGAAGCGGTTAATGGCTCAACAGCATATTGAGTTATACCAAGCCCGTATTTTGAAGACTTTCAACCGCAATGTTAAAGTTAGAGCCTTTCAGAAAGGAGAGCTTGTTCTAACAGTCAGACGTCCTATGACTATGACTCACATGAGCAAAGGCAAATTCGACGCAAAGTGGGAAGGACCTTACGTTGTGAGCAAAGTCTTCTCAAATGGAGCCTATCAACTCTCAGAGCTGGACGGTCGAGTTGCTATGATGCCTATCAATGGCAAATTCCTTAAGAAGTATTATGTATAAATGTAAAAGAGTTTGCTTGTAAATCATCAGACAAGTTCATAAATAAAATTTGATTTTATTTCATTATGATAGTACATAATATCAAGGAAGGTCACTATCATCCTTCTTAAAATTGGGACGCAGGCCACTGCCATCCTTATCGAAGACATAGTCGGCAAAGGAGCCGAAAACATTCTTTTTCGAACCCACCAGGAACTTGCAAGCAGCCATCCTCATGGCCTCTTCTTCTTCCGTTGTCCCTGGTTCAAGAAGGAAGTCCAAGATGTCCCTTGGCGGCTTCGGTGCAGACGAACCTTCGCCTGCCTTCGTCTGCTTTGGCTGGATCGATTCAGCAGGGCATTCTCCAGTGTCAGCTTCAACCTTCGGAGCGATCTCAACTTTCTTGGATGCATCTCCAGATGACATCTTTATGTTGAAAAGTGAAAGTGATCATTACATCTAATTTATGTCCTATTTATAGGCAGAGATTCTAAAAACAATGAAGCGACACATTCAACTGACGGTTCTCCCGTTTATTACATCCATACGACGGTTCGCCCGTTCATTACATCCATCTGACGGTTCGACCGTTTATTACATTCATCTGACGGTTCGCCCGTTCATTACATCCATCCGACGGTTCGCCCGTTCATTACATCCATCTGACGGTTCACCCGTTCATTTCATCCATCCGACGGTTCATCCGTTCATTCCATTCATTTGACGGTTCACCCGTTCATTTCATTTATCCGATGGTTCACCCGTTCATTCAACAGTTCATCCGTTCATCCCGACGTTTCATTTCGTTCATACAGTTTGACGATTCATTTTTTGTTCATTCATCCATTTATTCATATCATCAACTTGTCATCTTTGATTAAGTTGTCTATTGAAATAATGATATTCAACAAATTATATTCTACCATGTCCACATTACCTCTGAGCAGATATAATGAATATAATTATTTTCTAAAATCAAGAAATATATTATGTCTTGCACCTCTGAATATATTTTCTATCGCTATTATTTATATCTAAATAAGATATGCAATAAATAATAGAGCCACCAAAAAAATGTCTTTTATTGATAAAAAATTGAAAGACATTACAAAAATACATGTCACAAAACAAGAAGATACAGATAGTCTTTCTATTCGGCTGGCGGGGTCATCAAGCTAGTCATCTACTGCTTTAAACTCTACAGTCGCTCCTCACGAGAGTCCATCACTCGCCTCCTAGCTTCCTCCATTCCAGACTTATCATCGAAAGTCGGCAAGGTTACTAGTTTGCGAGAGATTTCAGCTTGATGAGTTGCGACATACTCATCTCTTTCCTGAGTCAGAGCGTCCAGTTGCTGAACAGTAGCCTGATGTTGTGTGACCTCATCTTCCAGAGCAAGCTAAACAAGTCTCAACTCTTCTTGAAGACGGGCAGATTTTGCTTGCAGCTCAGCAACTTTTCTTTCCTTCTTCTCAGCAACAGACGCTATTGTTTCCACTTGGGAGTTATACTCAGAAAACTTGGCAGTAAAAGTGTCCAAGATAATCTGAAAATCAACTTTCGCTACTGCAACCTCTTGAGACATCTTCTCAAATTCAGCTTGTACCAAGGGTTCCACTTCCCCCCTATTAAGCTCTTTGTAGATCCTAATCGATGCCTCCAGCTCAGCTAGTATATGTTTAAGAAAAATAACTTGAGCTTCGTCACCTTGACTTCGAATGGCATTGATTAAATAAGAGGTTGGACCTCTAACTATAGAGAAACCAGCATCTTCTTTCTCTATCACCCTATCTACTAGGGGTCCCAACGCATTAAAGAAAAGGTTGGTGAAAGAGCTAACGATAAATTGGTTAGTAGCCAGGGCACCAGGTATAGCAGCTACTCCCATTGACGACGAAGCAGCAGGTGCCTGTACAGATGGACGATCAGCTTCTTGCACGTGAGTGGAGGGCTCTTTAGACAAGGGAGCCATGGTTGAGCTGGCTGCTCCTCCCAGATGTTCTTCTGCAAAATCAAATGAACATTATCATTTTGTTGTCATTAACAACTAATCGAAGAGGATCAAAAGTAAAAGTAATCTTACCATGGCTTGGTCCAGTAACAAGTCTGTCGTCTGCTGGCACAGATTCCAACCGCACAGAAGTAGCCGCAGACATCACGGCCTGGCTACTACCCGCCTCGGAGCCGCCCGATAAAAGTTGGCTACCACTAGCTATCACTATTCTTGGCACTATATCAGTGCAAGTAGGAGGAATTGGAGATGATTCGATTTCTGCATGGATTAAAAATAGAGATGTCAGCCATTTAATCTATGAAAAGAAGATTGATAATTTCATTTAATACCTTTGGGATCAACGGTAGTAGTTTCCTCCGGTGCTACTTCCTCACCCACATTCTTTTCTGGAGACACATGCACCTCAACCTCCTTTTCAGGATCCAGTATGTCATCAACAGTTTCGGGAGATTTATGGACATCAGTGTCCTCTTCTGGATTTAAAGTATCATCAACAGCTTTTGTTGATGTATCTTCATTGCTTATACTATCTTCTGGTGCTTCCTTGCTGGCAGTTGCAGCGGCCTGATCGACATCATCCTGCAAGCCAAAGTCACAATCATTTAGAGCATCAATCATTAAACGATCTTCTTCTTCACGGAGTATTCCTAGTGTAGCAGAAAGCTGGATAGTTTTCACCGCCAGTGAAGGAGATCGCAAAATTTCATGCACCCTCTCCACAATATCTTTCCTAGGCTCTGTAGCCTCATCCTTCTGCTCAGCCTCATCCCTCTGCTTTGGACTAGGAGTTTCCTGCCTAGGCTCAGGGGCAGGTGTAGGAGATGATATGGTGAGTCCAGCAACAGCAGTAGCCACCACCGAGGACAAGATTTGTCTCGAAGGAGTGACCACCCTCTTTCTTTTGGAGGCCAATTTCTTTCTATGTAGAGGTCTCTCTGGACTCTCTACATCTACCACATCGACCTGCCTCGGAAGAGAGGTCGGCGTAGTCGCTTCTTCTCTTTGGGTCGACTCGGCCAGTTGCCGAGATTGTGACCTGGTGGTGACCTTCTCTGATGGTTCCAAGATAAGCTTCTTCTTAGCAATCAGAGAAGAAGGTTCGTCTATCCTCCTTTTCCTCTCCTTGGCTGGAGATTTGACAACTTTCAAGGAAATTCGCAATGGTTCGTTGACTTCCTCAGGGAAGTTAGCTTCCCTTGAGGCTTCCAACGGGGCATCCACCGGCTCATGCTCCTCGTCATTACCTGGAGCTGATATAATAGTTGCTCCCTTCTTCAATCGCGTCGCTGTCGTGAAGCTATCTACAAGGCTGAAGTTCTCGGCAAATGTATTCGCTGATGTGTAAAAAAGCGAATATGTGTATAACATCCGAGGAGCGTTGTCGCTCTTCGTCGGCATCGAGAACATTATTCTCGTGTCTCGAGCGTTATAATAAGCCCAAGCCCGGGCGCCATCAATCAGATAACCTTTTCCTTGCAGGCATGTTATAGCATTGCCTACGTGGAATTGGTCATAGCCAAATTGCCGTACAAAACGGCTGGGAAGATAAGGTTCCAAGTAACATTCCTCTTCAAATCTATAGACCAAGTGTGATGGCCGGATCGTCTTCAGCCACTCAAATACTGTACGACCTAGAGGCTGCCTCCCAAGATCAACAAGATTTGTTGACATATGTTCATAGCCATTTGGAGGAGGAACACAGTAAAAATTCCACCCCTTTCTAAGATTCAGAGCACGTCTACAATCTTTTAGACTGGTGTATATCCATTTGCTTCTGGAGAATCTTCTTAAGAAGCTGCCGCCTACCGCTCCTATGTCAGGATTCATCAATGTAGGATAGTGCAGTAGCAACCATCCAAACAAATAAGTGTAGGGCAGCTCCAGCCGAGGGAAGTTCCCCTTCTCGCCTTTCCATTTGAGTATCGATTCAACAAAAAGACGAAGATCAGCGTTTACTCTGCAGGTCATCGCCGACAGCAGATCCATCCGATAGCCAAAGACTAACCGGACAGCAGCAAAGAGCACGCCGCGATGGAAGCGATCGACGACACTGGCTCCGGGAACGATGAATCGTCGAAGCTAGTATGTGAGGAAACCCGCCAGCTGGGCTTCCTTTGACATGGGCCTATAGCCCAGCCTTATAAAACTTTCAATAACATCTCCTGTCTTGAAAGGAGGATATTGAAGTTCATCATCGACCCTGATGTCCATCTCTTTGTTCTCCTCCATTAATCCTATCACCTCACTATGGCTGAGTGGTATGAAGAATCTAGGGTTACACTTATCATAATCCTTAGTCTTCTTCTCTATGATGTGGTTAAGAAAGAGATAAGGCAACCACTTTGACGAGTAGCAAGTACCAGAAGAACCACTCTTGTAATACAAAGAGCAAATCTTATAATGGCACAGCAGTTCTTCAAAAACGTCTACCATTTTAGCATTTTCCCGACGAAGTTGGTCCAACTCATCATTTGTTGGAACAAATTCCTCATAGGGGAATTCCCCCATTGGCAAGCTCGAGATATACTTCATCTCATGAAGAGCAAGTCCAATCTCTCCACAGGGTGTCATGAAAGTCCCTGTCCTAAAGTTTTACCTCTCCGCCAAAGCAAAGAACAGATGAGGGTTGGGATGGAAGCCATATACGGTAGAGAATATCGGCTGGTATAGCTCAATCTCCTTGAGCTTATCTTCGAACTGAACCAATATCCAATTGGCTATGCAGTTCCATCTTTTGTTATCTGGGTTCACCAGACCTGTCAATCGGATGTCCTGATCCGGGTATCTTCCCTCAACCCTCGTAAACTTATTTGCGAAGATCGGTGTTCTAACTGGCAATAGCAGGGAGGAGTTCTCTGGCGGAATGTAGCCAGGCTTCAATCCTCTGAGCAGTGAGCTGTGACGCTCAAAGGAGCTGTAGAACATATCCTTAATGTTCGGCCCCTTCTTCTCACAAATGTTCCCTGTTCTGGCTTGCTGGAGAGGACTAATATCCCAGTCCATCTTCCTGGGATAACTCGCATGAGCATAGCGAGATAAGGGAAGGCACCTGGAAGTCTCAGGCAAGAGTATCCTTTTCTCGGCTCACTGAAGGAGTCTCTGTTCGACTCGAGGTCTCGGCTGAGAACCCTTATCAATAGCCTCACCAAACAAAATAGGGGTTTCTTGTGAATAACAGTATCAAAGGTTTGCAGAGGCTGCCCGTTCATCAGACTCAGCAAAGTTTCGTTGTCTTGTTACGTGGGACAGGGCATACTGAGGATATGTTATATGGGACAGATCCTCCTTAAATTCAGGTTCAGCTAGGGTCCCTGCAAAGACTTCATAGTTCGGGTCTTCCCTAATATTAACTGCATCAAACAGAAAGACAGAATTCAGTACATGTCAAAACAAAGAAGTCTGTTCAAAAAATCAGCAAAGTACGCAAGCATCAGATTGCGCTAGGTACATAGCATCAGATTGCGCTAACGCAGCCTACGTGGATAAACTATCCAGTTGTGCCAAAACATCCACTTGTGCAAGTCATCAAATTATACAAAGTATCAGTTTGTGCTGGACAGACTTGCACAAAACGATAGATTGCGTTGAACATTTGCCAGCGCATTACAACCGATTGCGCAAGAAGATAGTTTTCATAAAAATAAAAGCTATTGTGGGCATGCGGCCAAAACCTTAAACAGGGGCGCAATACAACCAAATCTCTAAAAAGAGATAGGTTTGAAGATTCAACCATGTCGAAGAACCCTAAAAAGGGTTTTTGATCGATCGTCTACCTTGCAGTGCAGGATGACCGACTTTGTGTCGAGAAATACGCGACACAGCCCGAGTCAAAGACTCAACGGAGGCTTTGCCCTTCTCGACGGCGAAATGCTTTGGGGCCATTGATGTCGACGGAGAAGAAGGAGAAGGGTCAGAGTGGGCTCGGGAATTTTTCTCTCTTGAACAAACTAGAAACAAGTAAAGAATGATAGAAAGAAGAAGGAGAACTATTTATAGTTTTTCGAAAGTAACGGTCGCCTCGGATTGTGCCGAAGAAATAGGAGCTGACTCCTCCAATTGTGCAAACAAGTCATTACTTGCGCAACTTGATTTAAAAATCAAAATTTAAAGTATTTTAAAACTTTGAATATTTTCAAATTTTAAAAACTTTGAAGGGGGTCTTGTAGGTCCTAAAAATTAAGTTGCACCCATCAACAAAGTAATAAAAATCAAAGTGTGTATCCTTCAAATAAACTGCGCAGGAGACAGATTATGCAATGACTCAATTGCGCAAGCTGAATTGTGCACACTTTCAAATGCGCTAGCTGACGTGGCCGCATCATTATTACCTGACAGAAAATCAGATCTTCTGACAGCTGACAGCCCGAAGAACGAGGAAACTGTTCATTTCTCGTGCAGCACAGCGCTCGAGGACAGCTGTACAGCCAGCATAATCTATCCGCCCACCCGAAGCGCAGTTCAATACAGCGCAATCCAAACCCAGCGCAATATGAAGCTAGTACAATTCATGTGGCGCAGTCCATCATGACAACTGAAATTTTGTACGTGGCATACATGCCATCAATTGCTCACCATGTGGCAACCGTCTGTACATGATCATGTGCATTACAATCAAATGATGCCATGTGTCCAATACAGTTGGCCCACGATCAAATAACTGCCAGCGCAGTCTTATGTCTGCACGGTCCAATGCATGCGCAATCCATCTTGCACAATCCAGAATAACTAAAAATTAGTTATTTCCAGAACTCTATAAATAGATTTTCAAGTCCTTCCTAGGGGGGATCACATAGAGATCAGAAAAATCAGAATCAAAAGCAGAGAGTTCAGGAGTTCTTGCCTAAGTGCTGCTGCATTCTTCAGAGGCTACCGCCTTCAACTTCAGAGGCTATCGTCTTCAAAGTTCACATCGTCCAAGGGATAAAGCGATCGTCTTCAGATCGGATTCCTACAGTTATACTTTCCCAGAATTCTATTGTAATTTTATTACAAAGTTTATGAAATAAGGATCAACTTTTGTTTTTGCAAACACATGCAGGTCAGTCTTTGCAGTTAATGCTAAGTCGTGGTAGTGCTTGAGCTTATCTGTACTACTGTGTGCCTGTCCTAGAATTAAGGTTAAGTCATGGAATATTTTAGGATTTTTGTCCTCAGTCACATATTAGGAGCTCTTTGTAGATTCCAAGGATGACCCCCAGGAATCTTATTTCGAATGTTTTCCGAATCTATTCTCATTCGTTTCTATCCGTCCCGATTTCTTAGATATTGGTCCGTATCAAACTTTATTCTTTCTTGGGATGAGGTGTGGATCCCAGATGGAAGGTATAAGTTGAACTTATATATCCTCTAGGTTGAGAATCAAATATGATATGCCAATCTTATATCAAGGTTGAGATTATTTTAGATTATATTCTAGAACTTTCAATCTTGACCTAGATAGTACCTTTGGGACTTCTCCTAAGAACTTTTCCTAAATCCTGTCTCGAAATCAGTTTCCGCTAGTTTTCATTACTTATCCTTGATTCGTTATTGAATTTTAAATTTTGATGTTTGTTTGTTGTTGACATCGATTTTGATTTTGTTGAGATCATTTTTATGGATTGAGTTAAGATATCCTGATAAGCATATTTGATGAGGACGATGAGAACGGTAAGTGTCTACTTTATTCATGGAGTTTAGAATTTATCGCAGTCATACTAGCTAGCTCGATGGGACATGGAGCCTGATTTTGGATATACTATCCTAGTTATGGAATTTAGATTTTCTTACAGCCATACCTGTTGGCGTGGTAAGGAATCTAGATGACAAAATTATAGGGTGCATACCATTGTTATGGACTCCATTGTTTATTGCAGATATGCTTACTGGCGTGGCAAAAATTCTGGCAACTTGATTCGGGATAGACGTGTATGGTTATCAGGTCATATCTTAAATTGATTCACTTCTTCTGACCTATTGATCAAGGACAATTCCTACCATTATTCCTTGTTCTGTTAATTCTTTTTCTCATCATATGATAATTTTCTCATCTGGTCATTACTTCCTTCATCTTGATTAATTATGTCTTGACTACACCAACCACCTGTCTTTTATCCATTCCTGTCAACCACACTATGAAGTTGTTTAAAAAAAAATTTATTTCTTTTCATCTTGGAAAGGTTAAGGAAGTATCGTAAATCATCTCGTTCGGAAGGCAGATTTATTATCAAGTGGTATCTTGGTAGGAATATGGGATATTGGATCTAGTGTAGAATTTTGAGATAGAAGTATGATTGAGGTTGGAACTGAAACCAAGGGGTCGATGTAATCAGTTTAGAAATTAGTTATTGGGGTATTTTGAGGATGAATTACTTGGAAAGCAAGTTCAACGATTTCAAATGAGAAGGACAATAGGATGTACGTTAATGGTATGAAAATTTATATTTCGTGGATATAGTTTAGAACCTGACAAGGATATCCGAGATTGAAACATTTTAAATTTGGATAATTTTAGGTTATTGGTTCTCGAGGTATTTCACACAAAGGTTATGATGGAAGTTTGGAATTTAATAATAGAGAATATATTTTAATTATATGTGGTGAAGGTAAGAAACTGGACAAGGCATTGGTAAGAGGATAGAGAACACAAGGATTTTGAGTCAAAAAAAGGAAGAAGAGATTTTGTGAATATGATTTATTAATTGAGATGGTTGATAATTGAAAGTGTATGATGAAGATAATATGAAGGTTGATTTGGTAATGGAAGAATAAGTTTTATAAAGCCTAGTGGTAGTAGATTGAATAACACCATGAGAGTGATTTGAACAAGTTCAAGGATATTATAAACTTGATTTAGAGGTTTCGGATCAATTTAGGACAAGGTGGCAGAATTCAGATTTAAGGATGATTAAGCGGATAGTATGGAGTTCTAGAGAAGGGTGTACTTCTTGATTTGGTTTTGGAAATTTAGATCTGACCTATGGTATCATTACAAGGTCCAATCTTCATGACAGAAGGGTAATTCTGGTAGTAGTTGTAAAAGATTATTTTTTTATATGGGACTCATGAGATTAAAGGTGCGATTGGCCAATGATGACCAGATAAACTTGATAGTATCAGAGGGAGATGATTAACTTGGCTTCCCTAGGAAACCTTGTCTTTTGATTTTTTACCAAAGAGAAATTTGACTTATTTTATATCTTTGAATCATCCTATGAGTTTTTCAATATCGTTAAATCATAATTTTCTTGATCACGACCGAACGACTTTGGTTATCTCTTCTATCATACCCGTATCCTGGGTCGTACTCAATTGAATTAAATTTAATTCTAACCTGGATTTCCATTCTCGGATGCTCGTGCTCAGGTTTTATTCCTGATCATGACTAGGTTGTGATTTTCGTCGCTCTATTCTACATCGTGCCTAAGTGTTTAATCATTCCATAAAATTTTGATCGCATCTGGGTCTTGATTTCACTCATGACCAGGTGGTTAAATTCTTGATCAATGTTGTGCTAAGAATCGTTTATTCCTAACAATGCCTAATCACATCATTTTTATCTTGATCGTGCTGATCTACCTTAAATCTAATTTCTTCGACCTGGATCATATTGATCGATGTTTTGACCTGATTCTGACTTGTTTGTAACCGAACGATTCCTAATTTTTCTAGTCGCGGCTTCGTGCTTACCTACAAAGCTGTGACTATAAATCCCAATCATGCTAAACCTCGTTTTGGTCATGGTTAGCTATTCATCTTGATCGGGCCTGTGCGACTTCCAGGTTGATTTTCCATCAACCTAAGTCCTACAAATCACCCCGTGCTTGAACTTCATTTATATCTTCGATTCACCTAATCGTCTCTAAAATCGTGCCCCAATGACTTGTCTTATTTCTGAAATCATGCACATATGATTTTATTTATATCATGATTCTATCGTGCCAAATACCTCATCGTGTTTGAACAATTTTGAATTGATTACCTTGATCGTGCAGAACTCGTCATTCTTGGATCGTAACTAAAATATTGCCTAAATCTTCTATCCTATTTTAACCCCACTACCAACCTTTAATTTCGAGGACAGAATTTTTATAAGGTGAGTAGGATACAAGCCCCCTAAATTTTCGAGATTTATTTTTTGAATTTTCTAAATGAATTATTTTTAATAAATTTAATTAGTTAATTTTGATCATTAAATGCTCTTTACCGTGACTTGGATTTCTAGAGCATCAGGGATGCCAGTCTCTAGAAACTTTCGTCTTGAAGTTTGTAGTAGACGAGATTATCTTCATGTTGATATATCGTGTCCCACTCGAACTTGTTCCCTTGTGCTCCATTTGCTTCGCGCAACTTTTGGGTCAATTTAGACCAATTTATCGTCTGTCGTAATTAGTGACTTGACTTTCAATATAATTTCGGGGCCCGACATCGGTCCAATCCAGTCGACCCAATATATGGCCCTGGCCTGTTTTGAGTCTACTATGTACGTGCCACTTGCGTGCCACCAAATTGATCTACCTTGTTCTCCTATTTCATCCATGATTTTAATTGGTTTAAATTGTTATTTTAATTAAATCTTGGCCCCAAGCTTGTCCAAACTTGATCCAACACCCAATCCAATTGGTGTAGGCCCTATCATGTCTACATATACGCCCCACTGATATTTTCTCCTTTTTCTCCTACTCAAAAAAATATCTCTATATATATAAATATCTCATTTTCTTTCTCTTATACATATATATATATATATATATACATATATATATATATATATATATATATATATATATCAATGACTCTCTCTTCTTTTAAATATAACTCTCACACTCTCTCTCTCTCCTTTCCACACCATACCAGCACCGCCATCACCGTCATAGCCGACAGGACTAGCCCCCCTCTCTCTATTCTCTTTCTAAACAACTCTTATTCTCTCTCTTTCTTTCTATATATTATATACACACACATATAATATCCCTCTCTCTCTCCCCTTTATTACATACACACTCTTCCTCACCATCAGCCGACCTCCACCTCCATTTTTTCTTCTTCTCCATCAAGCTACACCACCACCACCATGAGCATCACCACCATCACCTTCACACACCACCACCACCTTCCTCTTCTTTCTTCTCTCCTCCTCGGCCTCCACCTCCTCCCTGACCGTCCTTCTGGCCAAAGCCGGGCGGAGCTCCGGCCAGCCGCGAAGGGCTGCACGCAGCAGCGAGCAAGTAGCAGCGAAGCTGCGGCAGTAGCAGCGTAGCTGCGGCAGTAGCAGCGTAGCTGCGGCAGTAGCAGCTCCGGCACCGTCGTGCGCCGCCTTGGCTGGTCACCCCTCGGCCTTGGCCGAGGTCGCACAGCAGCAGCTGCAACACGAGCAGCTGCAGTAGCTGCGTGTGCAGCAACAGCCGCGGCCGTCGGCCGCATACTGCCGCATGGCCGACCACCCCTCGGCCGGCGAAGCTCCGACGACCCCTCCGGGGGCAGCACCTCCTTTTCCGACGTGCAACGTACCCGATTCGTGCGTTTCGCACGGAATCCCGTCGGCACGAGCTCGAAAACGAACTCAGAATCGCAGCTCGAAGCAGCAACTTCACGTGCATTTTTCGGGAAATCCGACCGTTGGGTCGGCGAACTCTTTGCTCCGTCACAATCTCGGTATATATCCCTTCATCCCTCTCAAATTTCATCCATTAATTTTGTCGTTTGATAGATCAAAATCGGCCACCAAGTTGACTCTTTAAATTATGTTATTTTTGGACAGTTTTGTGGAGCCAACTTCGTCGACTCATATCTCTTCCTTTGCAGCTCCGTTTGGCATGCTACCAGTTTCTGTGCGCAGGTAGTATAACCCTCTTCCTGCCCCTTAAATTTCGTTTCATTGTGAGTGTAACGCCCCAGTCCCAAAATACTTGGGACTAGATACGTATCATGCATGCTGTATACATACGAGTAAATATACGGCTCGTATGTACACATAAGCTGTAAATGTAGAAAGCCAAGACAATAAATCTCACCTATGAAAATAAATAATAATATAAAAACAACTTTGAGTTTGTCATGTACACAATTGTTGGGCGGAGACAAATCTACTACCAACTAAATTAAATATGAAAAATATACAAGGAAAGAATTGAGCAAGCGAGAGCAAGTGACGAGTCCAAGAGCAATCATCATGAAGGAAGGAATGGCCTTAGCTAGAGCACCTGCAAGAAACCACGAAACACACACCTGGAGGGATCACCAGGTCCTCAGAGGGACGTAACAAGACACATAATATCATGCCATAAACTGAATAGTAAAAGCTCAATAGAAAATATACATGAGTAAAGGTTCCTAACCATTCTATGTGGAATAGACTTTAGAAGACAACGTTCTACGCAGGAGCTTAGGTGATCAGCATAGATGGAGTGAGAGAGAGTGGCAGTAGGTAGCGCTCATAAGAGACACTATCGGCCATGGGCAGAAAGTAGCTCTCATACGAGAACTATCGGCCCTGGGGCAGTAAGTAGCGCTCATCTGAGACACTATCGGCCCAAATCTATGTGTGTACTGAACATGTAGCCCCTACGCTAATAACCGTCTCCTCCCCCTAATGATACTATACATGCGTCGTCTCCACGACACTGTTCAATCCTTAATAACTGCCAAGTCTTCTACACAAATCTATTAGCAGTTATATCCTAACGCACGGCCTGTACGCACCAATGATCAGTCAGCACGCAAGTTCATATCTATATACGACTCACAACTCACACACAATCCGTGGCACATCGTGACAGTTTATGAGATGCACTAAACATACGATGGTCCCTTAACTCTAAGCCAATTGCATAAAGTATAGTAATTTACAGCTATATATAGTTTTGAAAGAATAATATTTTATTTGCTAAAAATAAGAAAAAGCATGCATGATATTGAGCAAAAAATTTAAACAGTAAAGGCAAGGTGTCTTGCCTGAGGTTATGTGCAAAAGAGAATAATCCAGTAGCTCGAACCGACAAATAAACAAAGCAAGAAAATCCAAATCCCGCAGATGACTCTGGATGCTGCAACAAACATCACGAACGAGTTTGGAATATAAGATATGCCTAGGAAACACCTGTCCAAAAGTTAAATTCTGGAACTGGGGCAAAATCATAATTTTGGGTCAAAACGATGTCCGCCGTTGGACCCGCTTTGCACCAAAATACGCCAGAATCTACGGTCTCTAAAGTCATCAAACTATATGTCTGCGGATTTGTTTTGATGAGACAAACCCAACGGTATGTCCAATTTTGGATTTCGGTGGGCCGTGCACAAAATCGCCCGTTGAGTGGGATTGTGGGCCCGCTAAAATAGTGTCCCAATCAACCTTCTTAGAATTGAACCAAACTTGGCTCACAGGACTAGAAAAATATTTTGAGTCCAATGGCACAAGTTTCGTCGTGATTTGATGAGTGTACACGAAGTTGTGACTTAATTTGCAAAGGGTTGATACAGGGGTATCTCGACGGATATGTACTGATTTTATCGCGCACATGCAACGAAATCGGGTTCCGTCAGTTCCCATACGTCGATAATATCCATACGCAGCTTTCAATGCATATAGTGTGCGACCACGTTGCCCGGTTTGTCGGGACGGACGCCGTATCGGGGTATCTTTCTAATTTTTGAAAACAGAATTTACAATTTTTCGTAAAACTTTAACAACGTGTAACTTTTTACACACTAGATAAAAAGTGAATCCAGAAGATGCGTTGCAATCTCGGTTATGTTGTGTTTGATTTCCTTCAATTAGTTTCTACAAAATTTTAATGTACAGAACGAAAATTGGCCGACAAGTTGGTGTTTTCCAACAGTTTTTAATATTTCAGAAAAGTGATTTTTCTCCAACTTCGTCTCGATTTTTCGAGCAAGTTGGATGTCCATGTCGAAATCCACCTGGGGGATCTCGAAGAGGATCATGTGGGCTTTCTACGCGAATTTACGGATCGAAAATCGGAGTAGAATTGACAGAGAAATTGATCGGGGAAGTGGGATACCTTAAAGTGGGAATCTGTTGTTTTATTATTGTTGTCGTTTGATGTTGTTGCCGCTGCTGTCGCGGGGCTGCTGTCGCTTCGGCGAGGCCGGGCATGCACATCGAGGAGAGGAAGGAGGATAGAGGAGAGAGGAGGAAGAAGATGGAAGGAAGAAAACATTAGGGTTTTCTAAACTTATATGTGTATAACCTATATATATAAAGGTTATGAGAGGGAAACAAAGGGTCGGCCTAATGGTATTACTGCTGCTCTTTGTGGAGGGCGCACATCAAGCTACTGTTGCTCCCATGCACATATGGTCGGTTCCCACAAGGTGGGGCCGACCATATGATATATATATATATATTTATTTATTTTACTTTATCTTTTCTTTTCTAATCTAAAACTATAATATATATATATATTTTATATATATATTTTTTTTTTATTTTTTATTTTTATATATATATATAAAAAAAAAATATATATATATATATATAAAAAATATATATATACACACACAAATATATTTTATATATATATATATATATATATATAAATATATATATATATATATATATATATATATATATATATATATATATATATAAAAAAAAAAAAAAAAAAAAAAAAAAAAAATATATATATATATATATATATATATACACACACAAATAACCCAACAATGACTCGATGCCACAGTATGCTATAATGTGAATGTTGCTCCTAATGTGAGAATAAAGAAAAGTTGCCTGTGTGTTGTAACAAGTTAAGAATTGCATGTGATGTTGGAAAAGAATTGGGAACGAAACCATGGATGGATGAGTTCAACAGAATTGCTGAGTTGACTCATGTGTGTTAGCCTTGAGAATTTGAGACCCTAAGAATGTTGGCTTGTGATTTGAGACCCGGAGATGTTGGCTAAGTGTTGTGATCATTATAGATCATGAATGTCCAGAATAGATTTGAGTTGGTATTGTTTAAGGATGGCTTCGCTTCTGATTGATATATTGCCTCTACCACCTCAGCATGAGGTGAATGTTGACCCTTTCCATAGGATAGCAATGAGACTATCTGTGGGTATTGGTTAGTGCCGAGACTTAGCTGCGAGTCATGTATTGTTGCTAGATGACTCGAGTGTCCCTTGGCGGCGATGTTATGCTGGGTAGCATGAATTCTAGAAATTGTAACGGGTGGCTTGGTTAGAAATTATTTAGTCGAGTGATGACTCAGACTAGTAAGACAATTAGTATGTTATAGGTAAGTGGATTTAGCTAGAGAATGTTGTGGCTTAAGACATCTGAATGTTGACTTCGATTGGTTGGATGCAAATCATATGTGGCTAATACAAAGTTGGTTGCTAAGCGAAAAGTTTTGGAAATGTTGTCGGTGACCCAAAGGAATATTAGAAAGCGGTGCCTTGATCCTAAGGTGCAATAGATGTTAACCCATCCGGATCGTCGAATGATAGAATCAAGTAAAAGTTTGAGCTTGAGCTTGGTGAAAGGGATAGTCATTGCATAAGTGTAGGTATGCTAAGGAATTGAAGTGTATCACATAATAACAAGTACTGACTCTGAATACTTGTGTTGCCTAGAGAATGGTTAAGTGATGCATAAATTGTCGGACTGAATGGAATAAACTACTCGACACTTACTGTATGAGATTTAAGAATGCCTGTAAAATAGTTCGATGACTGAGAAATGAATAGGATTGAGGAATTACAAACATGTTGGATAATGTCGGTATAGGTGACTATTGGTTGGGATATAGATTCTTGGTTTATGACCTAACAGTATGACTTTGTCATACAAACTGAATAGTATGATCCCATAGTTATGTTAAGACTATCGGAATCGATGACCCTCGAATAGTTAGCCTTGGCTTATGGGTTTGTGTGGGTACAAAGGAATTGGAATAGAAATTGAATCGTTAGAAATTTACTTGATGGATTATCAGAACGATGAGAATCGTATGTCGGTTGGAATTGACCATAATGTTGATAGATCAATCTTAGTCGATCAATGGATAATTCTAAGAATGAGCCTCTGTAGGAATTATTTCCTTGAGGAAGACACTGGATAGATAGACTTGACCCTATCAACCAGTTGATGACTTACCAATTGTTGGCATAGCCAGCAATGGCGATTAGTATTCAGACTGAGTTGATACCCATAGGTTTGGGTAGAGTTCCTTAGAACTGTTGGTTGCCTGTTGGCCCTAAGAATAAGGAACTAGTATAACCCGAGTAGCCGTCCACTCTAGGGAAGTCACCTGAATGATTAAGTTTAGTTGTCAGTATAGCTAACCTTAGAGATTGACTGAATAATAGGTGACCATTGGAGACCCATATAATTACCTTGTAGCATTGAACAAGAGATGGTGATGAGTACGACCTAAGAATGATATGTTGCAAGTATATGCTTTAACATGAACCTTAGAGATGTTTGACCCTTGAGGATTATGTGTCGACCTATAGCGGGAACTAGAATCGTGGGATGAGACTTGAGTTGGATGTATCGAGTAGTGAATTATTCCATGAGATGTAATTGACTGCTCATGATGGAAAAATTGGATCGGTATCTATAGTCGGATAGCTGAGCTAACCTTGACTGTTGCATAGAATTATACCCTGACTCGGGTAATCGATAGTGGATGATGTCGGATTGTATCTTTTAGAAAAGATGAATTGCCTCGGTGAGAAATATTGTTGGATTTAGGAAGGAATATGATTTTATGTGGTGAACTCTTGATATGATTGGCTCTAAGTTGGACCCTTGACCGAATGTTAGAAATATTGTGCTTGGATAGAGAGCTGTCCCGTATGTGAAGTATTATGGCCTAGAAGATAGTGATTGTGGCAAGTGAATAAAGTAATAACAATTGAAAGGATGCTAAGTCGGATTTGAAAAAGAGAGTTATATCGTGGCTGATCGAATTGTACTAACATGGAAGTTGGCTGAAGTACATATGTTTTGGGGACGCCTAAAATATGTGTATGGATTCAATCGAAGTGATAGGTTGCGACTGAGGTAACATTGTGGGAAGTGTTTATCGCACTAGCGCAAAATTGGGCTGAAATGCATAAGTTTTGGGGACGCCTAAAATATGTGTATGGATCCAAACGAAGTGATATGTGGCGACCAAGATAGAAATACAAGAAAAATATTGGTCAATCAATGAGAAGTTACAAGTAATTGAAAAAGAGAAAGACAGATCGAATCGTTGATGGATTAAATTGGTACAGTTGGGTAGCTATTTAGAAATGGCCGAGTGTGATGAACCGAATATTGAATTGAAGCTGAATGAATAACCCGTTGTGACTAAGTGAATCTAGTAGATGAGTTGTTCCTTATGTTTCGAAGACGATACTTTTTCTGTGTGGTATATTACGTAATGCCTCGCTCCGCACGAGGCATTTGGGTTGGCTTGTTGGATGCTATCAGAATGTTGGACCGTGACTTATGTTGGAGATCAAGAGAGTTGAGACTGATGCAGTCTCTTAGCGGGCTAGACGGATTAAGTGTTGGAACGTGGCTCACCGGTGAAGCTATGTCCATTGGAAAATAAGTGTGATCGGAGCAGGAAGACCGTTATGCAAGGCAAGTGTAAACCCCCATAATTTATAATCGTTTTTTTATAGTTTAATTAATTTTTGTTATGTCTTTCATTAGATATGAATTTATTTGGTACTAGTGTATTAGTATAATTAATGTATGTGTATATATATTATTATATGCGTGCATGTTTGTATTTCTAATAAATAAGGAATATAATTAAATCTAGGATTTTAGGAATTTAATTGTATTTTTGTGATAATTTTTGCTAGCTAAAAGAAAGATATATATATTTATCTATAAATAAATATATATACATATACTTAAGTTTTCGGAAAAAGAAAAGAAAAAGAATTAGAAAAAGAATTAGAATAGAATTAGAATTAGAAAAGAATTAGAATTAGAATAGAATTAGAATTAGAATTAGAAAAGAATTAGAATAAGCAAAGAAAAAGAAGAAGAAAAAAAGGTGAGCACAGCCGCTCACTTAAGTGAACGGGCCCACAGCAAGCAGCAGAGCAACCCCCTCCCCCCTCCTCCCCCCCCCCCCCCCCCCCCCCCCGTGTGAGAAACCGTGGATTAGTGGGAATCGGGTAAACCGAGACCCATTAGTATTAGGGCTGGGAGCAACTTGATATATATATATCTTTTTGCACAAACCTCAAAACCCTAAACTTCCAAAACGAAAGTTGAGGCTGATCATATCCTCTTCGCCAACGAATTTATTTCACCAGCGACGGAGCTTTGTGTGCGACGAACGGAGCATCGGAAGTCAGCCCCGCGTCACCCACAGAGCAGTTTTCCCACTCAAGGTACCCTACTTCCCTACGGCGTAACTTTTTACTCGTAGTACCGATTTTCGATCCGTAAGATTTTCTGGAAAGTAGACTTGACCCTCTTCGAGATCCTCTAGGTGGATTTCGAAAACAACCCATCGACTTGCTCGAAAAATCGAGACGAAGTTGAACAAAAATCTGTTTTCTGTAATACTAAAAACTATTTTAAAATGATAACTTGTCGGCCAATTTTCTTGCTGTGCAGTAAAGTACTTTAGGAACTAATTGAAAATAGTAAAAGATAACATAACCAAGATCGCAACGCATCTTCTGGATCGTCGTTTCGATTAGCGTGTAAAAAGTATATTGATGTTGAATTGAGGAAAAATATGTGTTAAATTATATTAATTTTCTAAATTTTGTTCGATATGGCATGCGCCCCGACAAACCGGGCGACGTGGTCGTGCGCTATACATATCGAAAGGCGCATATGGACGTTGTCGACGTGTGGGAACTGACGGAACTAAGTTTCGTCGTGTGTGCGCGACAAAATCAGTCCGTATCCGTCGAGATACCCCCGTATCGGCATTTTGCAAACTTCGTCCTAACTTCGTGTACAGTCGTCGATTCGAGATGAAACTTGCACCAACAGGTCCGGATCGAAATTTTGGTCCTGTGTGCCAAGTTTGGTTCGATACTGAGAAGGTCGAATCGAAAACCCTTTTTGTCGGGCCCGCGACCCACTCAAACGGGCAAATTTGTACACGGCTCATCAGAATCCAAAACTGGACATACCGTTGAGTTCCTCTCCTCAAACTGAAACTATAGACATGTAGTTTGATGACTTTAGAGACCATAGACTTCGATACGCATTTCGGTGCAAAGCGGGTCCAACGATAGACATCGTTTTGACCCAAAATTACGATTTTGCCTTTGTTCCAGAATTAGACTTTTGGATAGACGTTTCCTATATATCTTTTATACCAAGTGCATTTTTGATGTTTGTTTCAGCGTCCGGAGTTGTTTGGAGATTGTGACGTTTCTTAGCTGACATTGTGATTACTTGGACTTGCCACTTTGCACCATTAGGCAAGATACCTTGCCACCTTACTCTGTGATTATTATATTTCTTAATTTTAGTTGTTATTTTAGCATTTTCTTAATTCTTGATATTTAAACTGTGCGTCCAAGTCACACTTGGGTGCAAGCGACTCTATCGGTCGTTTTTCTCGCTTTGTTTATTTCTCTTGCATTGACTTAGTTTATTGGCCACCCATTGATGTTAAGGTATTGGTATATCTCATACGGCCTTGACACTTGTTGTATCATGTGATGTGAGTCACATGTAGGACACGTATCTGCGTAGTCAGTTGGCCACCGATACGTATGGAGCGTACGACGGATAGGGATAACTGCCAATAGAATTGCATGATAGAAGACTTGGCGGTTACTAGAGGTACATGTCAGTCATGGAGATGATGATACTAGGCGTTGGGTGGGGAGAACAATACCTGACGTATGAGCTTCGATTGCACTTCCCTTGTAACCCGGAAGCTCCGCTGGAGATACGGGTATGTTTAGCCTATCAGGTTTTCCACTATCGTTCTTGGAACGTCATGCGCTTGGTCACTGGTGACCAAGAGGGGACTATACCGGATCCTATACTCAGCCAGGGCTCATGCGTCGAAGGATTGTATCTCAACTACATATTCACAGTAGAATGGTCAGGAAACCGATTGCATGCATACCTTTTTCTTTTATTATATTATCACAGTTTATATGGCATGGTGTTTTCTTATATCTTGCTATGTCCTCTGAGGACCTGGTTATCTCTCCAGGGTTAGACGATTTTCCACAGGAGTACGGAGCAGCGTTAGAGCTATCATACATTGATGACGAGGCAGTCCCTGCTGATTTCTAGTCTATTCTATATTTGAGACATTAGTGGACATTATTTTTACATCTCTTTTCTTTCTCTTTGCGGAGGTTGGACTCTGATCTTGTGAGACTATTTTTCATAGCTGTTTGGAGTGAGCATGTTCACCCGGCTATCTTTTGATACTCTTATTTATTTATTTGGACTCTATTATCTTCGGTGTTGAGCTGTGATGAGATTAGATTATATTATTCTGGCCTGTGATTATTTTATTTACAGCTTATGTGCATATATGAGGATTCCATATATTGGAGTATTCTTCGTATATGTACAGCTGGCATGTTCACGTGCTTGGTCCTATGTATTTTGGGACTGGGGCGTTACATATTTTTGTGGTGGCCCATGCAGGTCAACGTTAATATTATTGGGTTACATGACTGTGTCCAACAAGCCTGCATATAGGAATAGGAATATCTCATCCAGAACTACTACTACCTCTTGACTTCCAATCTTTTCGAAACTTCCTTGATTATTTGATTTACCTCATATCTAATCTTTTCTAATATCAACTTATCTTCCTCGTGCCAACAGTATGCATTTAAGAAGCGGATGCACTTCTGCCTTGGCCCTCACATCTAGTAAAAAGGCTACTCCGGAGGGACAGAATCCTCCTATGACTCCAGCGACACCATACCAGCCAGTGCAGTCGCAGCCTACTACGACACCGACGACGGAGAGTCCGAAGATCGCAGCACCCCCAGGCAGCCAAGCTGGGCAAACCACTACCATGCCACCGGAAGAGAATGTACCACTGCCACCACCACCATTCCCTCAGCAGTTTCCTCCTCAGTCGGGACCTCAAATGCCTCCACCACCGACTAATGGGAGCCCTACTTCTCAGTTTATGTACGCCATGATGCAGGCACAGTGGCAGCAGACTGAGCTGATGAGACAGACGATGATGGCAGCATTGGCTAGACCTCCACCACCACCTCCAGTACCAGCACAGCACCGGCTCTGCATCCTTATGAAGGCTCTATCAAGAATTTTACAGATATGAACCCCAATGCCTTTAGAGGAACAGAGAAGCCATTAGAGGTATCACAGTGGCTTATTAGTACAAAAAAGCTACTGAAGGCATCCCAGTTGCCAGCTCGAGATTGGATGACAACAGTGGACCTACTATTAGAAGATAATGCCCACCACTGGCGGAAGGCGGAAGAGAGACGATTAGGCACTGGGATCACCTGGAAGCAGTTCTATGATGTGTTTATGAGAGATTCTTCCCTATTCATGTCAGAGATGGTCTCTAAGACCAGTCCTTCATCTGAAGTAAGGGAATATGACAGTTATGAGTATGACTCAGAGTTCAATCGCCTAAGTCGATTTGGTGCGGGATTGATTCGACAGAGTTAGAGAAGGCGAGAAGATTTCACCAGGGGCTTGCACCAGAGCTCAAGTCTTATACGACTACCCAGTCTCGAGTTCCATTCAGCTGTCTTGGAAGAAGCTCGTGCTCAGGAGATTCTTTGCAAGGAACAGCAGCGACATCGAGACGTCATACACCAGCAGTTACACCAGCCGAGCTACTCAGGGTGGGACCAATCAGGAGACCACAGGACAGTACCAGCAGAGGATACTCCCTACCAGAAGCCTATTTCTACTATTGTAGGATAAGCAGGATCATATCAGATATGACTGTCGACTTCGTTTGGGTTTATGTATGAGATGTGGATCTGGGCAGCACTTGGCCAGAGATTGTCCTAAGCAGCAGCTCTAGTTCAGGCACATCAGGCCCAGAGGCCTACAGCCTACAGCACCAGCACCTCATCCACCATTACCACCAGACAGCTCAGTACCACAAGGCCAGAGCTCAAGGCCCAGGACAGAACCATGGAAAGGCATTCTCTTTAGCTGTTGAAAATGTAGAGACAGAGGCAGAGGTCATAGCAGGTATGGTTTTAGTTGCATCTTTTTCTGCTATTACATTATTTTACTGGAGCCACACATTCATTTATAGACACTAGTTTTGCCACAAGACACGGCATTCCCATTACACACCTTAGCTAAAATGTTAGAATCCTCACTGAAGGAGGAGTTGTACCTGTTAGTGGTGTTTGTAGACTTTGTCCTGTAGTGATAAATGGCAGAGAGATGAAGGCACGACTTCTTGTATTCTCTATGCCGACATTTGATGTGGTTCTTAGAATGGACTGGTTGAGCCAGCATTTCGCTCTCATAGACTGCCATAGGAGCAGTATTATCTTTAGACCACCGAATGCGGCAGAGTTTGAGTTCACCAAAGAAGACGGAGAGTTGTGATGCACCCACATAGGGGACTCATATGATGATGCATGACACCCCTCAGCACCCTATTATCACCGAGTTCGAGGATGTATTCTCTAAGGAATTGCCAGGACTACCACCTGACCGAGATATTGAGTTTTCTATTGAGCTTATTCCCGAGCCGAGCCTATTTCATCTTGAGTATATCGTCTGTCACCCAAGGAGTTGGTAGAGATGAAGACGCAGATTGATGACTTATTAGAGATTTATTTGTGCTAGTGCGTCACCATGGAGAACCCGTACTTTTCGTACCTAAGAAAGACGGAACAGTGCGCATGTGCATCGACTACGGAGCATTGAATGCAGTGACGGTAAAGAACAAGTATCCCTTACCGCGTATAAACGATCTATTTGATCAGCTGAGTGGAGCAAAAGCATTCTCCAAGATTGACTTGCGATCGGGCTATCACCAATTGATGGTTCGAAGGAAGATATTGCACAGACGGCTTTTAGATCAAGGTATGGACACTACGAGTTCTTGGTCATGCCTTTCGGTTTGATCAATGCTCCCGCAGTCTTCATGAATTTAATGAACAAGATCTTTCACTAGTACTTGGACAAATTTGTAGTAGTCTTTATAGATGATATCTTGATTTACTCCAAGAGTCAAGAGGAGCATGAGCAGCATCTACGGATAGTGTTGAAATATTGAGGAATGAACGACTTTTTGCGAAGCTTAGCAAGTGTGATTTCTTTCTCAAGGAGGTATCATTTCTTGGTCATGTTGTTACGGGTGATGGTATATCAGTAAACCCAGAGAAAATCACAGCAGTCAAATCATAACCCGCTCCCACATCAGCTTCAGAGGTAAAAAGTTTCCTCGGACTTGCGCTTACAACCGATGGTTCGTAGAAGATTTCTCCCGAAAGCGGGGCCTATGACTCGATTAACTACCATCGGGTCCGGGAGGATTTAGATCTACGGCGACGCATCCGGGAAAGGATTAGGATGCGTATTGATGCAGCACGGTCGGGTAGTAGCAAATGCATCGCGACAGTTGAGAGTGCACGAGATGAATTATCCGACCCACGATCTAGACCTCATAGCGGTTATCTTTGCTTTGAAGCTATGGAGACACTACTTGTGTCACGCTCCCGCTCCCGTAGGAGCGATCGTCCTCGCTAAGGCGTGATGCCGCACGAGCCTAGATTGCGCTCGTGCAAGGCGGGTTCCATACGGCCGATTTCAGCAGCTGCGACGGGGTCGTCGCACAGAAGTCCCAAGCAGAGACATTGAATAATAGCAGCAGAATTTAGAACAAAACACAAGTCATTGCAAAATACTCTTTTATTGATATTGAAAATAACGGTTATAATAGGGCGCAAGGCCAAGATTACAAGTCTCTCAAGCTCACTCATCTCACAATACAAGTTCACTCTGCTCTCTCTCATCTCTCAATACAAGTCTCTGAACTAGCGAAAGCTTCGGAAGGCGACGTCCATATATTATGTCACGTATAAGTCTTAATCCATGCGGTCGCACGCTTCGAATCGCCAAGGAACTCCATGCCTCGACACATCCAAGCGAGTTCCGTGCCACGAGCTTATACCTGCACCTGCACATGTAAACTATGTGGGTGTCAGTACTCAACTGTACTGGTGGAATGAGCTCCTCGCCCACCAATACAAAACCGACATGTTATTTTACTTTGTGCAACATAGTCCCTTCTTATCAATTGTCTTTCTACTCTTGCCTTAGGATCAGTCTTAGGACAGACGCCTTGGCCTATTTGTGTTTCAAGACCATCTCGTGCATGCAACATCGACGTTACCCTATCAAGTCGTGTTTGCCTTACGGCACTTAATCGGAGACGCAAATACGCGATGAGGCTCCATTTCCATGTGATCGTGCTAGAATCCATCGTGCCGTGCCTCGCAACTCAGGGTGACTAAACCATATCGCCGCCTCGCGGCCCTTGCTACTTTGATCACCAACTGACCCAATCAAGACTTGTGAATGTTAGTGTCACTCAAACAACTTTTGCCTTGCGGCGGTTTTCCGACTTAAACCCAAACAACTCAACCAACTTATGCAACTTATATGCCGACAACTTAAGACTCGATGCCACATCTCGTGCCGAAGCACGTCGCCTATGTTGTAGCCATTCTTAAGCCCAAACATTTGTATTCTAACTGTACACACATTCAACAACTCAACTCAATCTAAAGGCACATACGTAGATTGCCGCCATGCGACTCATCTATATGATTTGGTCACTGACTCCCAAAGCCATCATGGACTCCTCTAGCTTTTGTTAGACGGGGTCCTTTCAGCGTGAGTAGTGAGCCCCGCTGCAAGTCCTCGCCTAACCCGTGCCCAGCACAGCTAATTATTTGTTTTCCTTATTGCCGTAACGGTCCTGTGGCCTCGGGTTGCCGTGCGGGGAAACACTCACCTTGTTGACAAGTTGTCCATGACCATGCAAGACTCGACTCAAACTGACGTCTCATACAGTCATGCTACCTCTAGTGTCACCATTTCTTTCAGGGCCAAGTTTAATATTTCTTTTTATGAGACCGCCTCGCCGACCTATAGCCGCGAGGCCTCGCCGACCTGTAGCCGCGAGCATACTTCTTTTTTGCCCTTTTTCAACTCAATGAATCAACCGTGGTTCATGCCTTAAATACTAAGTGCGTGCATCGTTCCTCAAACCGACTTCCGACCTACGCGACGCTATCGCCCAAGTCATAATTTATGACGGGCCTTGAGACCGTAAGACTATGTGTTATACCCAACGGTAGAACTCGTGGGACCGTGCTTGTTACCACTACGATAGCCTAACCTAACTTGCCTGACTTAACACACAACGACTCGACGAGCAAAGGCTGCGTCCAGTCTTGCATTGCAGAAACGTGTCGGGCATGCGTTCGACTTCTGAATGACCAAGTCATTTGGGGTGCCTAAACTTATGCCGCAAGCCATACAATACAACTTAACCCGTCGGGCGAGCAGAAGCTAAGCTACGCCTTGGGTGATGAGATCGTGCATGCTATATGAAGCATTTGTGCGGACGATGCCTATGAATTTTGCTAACTCTTAGCTTTGTAGCGAATATCAACTTTCCTTCTTCCAAGCCACGGGACGAAGGATCGAGTGTCATTTTCAAAGCACACTGTACACCAACTCTAAGCCGACCATTAGACCTTTCCATATTCTAACTCAATTCGACTCGTCGGTATTATTCCCTTAGCTATGTGGATTCATCTCTTTTATTATTAAGCCTACTTGTGCAAGTTGAAAATATGCAATTTATTATGTGAAGGCAAAGATGAGGCAAGTTTACCGAAACTACCCCACCTGAGTGAGCGGTCGCCTCAACCGAGTGATGTCTCCGAGTAGCCGTTGTAAGGCTAAGTCCGAACGTCGTCGGCGTTCCTATTCCTCCGATTGACTGAGCGAGACGGGACACTACAACTTGTACAACGAGAAACTTGATATCTATACTGATCATAAAAGCCTCAAGTACGTGTTCACACAAAAAGAGTTAAATATACGACAGCGACGTTGGTTGGAGTTGATGAAGGATTACGAGATCGAGCTACATTATCATCCGGGCAAGGCTAATGTCGTGGCAGACGTATTAAGTCGTAAGCCCATGGCACACTTTTTGACTATACAGAAGGAATTGATTAGAGACATGGAGCAGCTTGGTATTGAGGTAGTATTGCCTGGAGCAGACGGTGTATTAGCCAACCTCCAAGTGCAATCATCATTGGTAGAACGCATCAAGGTAGCATTGCCCAATGATGCTAGATTTTGACGGCTCAAAGAGAGGACTGAAGCAGGAGAGCATACGGGATCGAGGATCCACCCAGATGGGACATTGCGATGTGGTGATCGCATTTATGTTCCCAATGGAGAGCTACGGCAGGAGCTTGGCAGAGGCTCACAGTTCGACATACTCTATTCATCCGGAGGAACTAAGATGTATCGCGACTTACGACAGTATTATTGGTGGCATGGAATGAAGCGAAAGATAGCTCATTTCGTTGCCAAGTGCTTGGTATGTCAACAAGTGAAGGCGGAGCACCAGAGGACGGCCGGATTATTGCAGCCGCTACCCATTCTCGAGTGGAAGTGGGAGCACATCACTATGGATTTTGTCACGGGTTTTCCTCGGAGTCCTAGGGGATGTGACGCAGTGTGGGTGATTGTGGATAGACTCACCAAGTCAGCCCGCTTCTTATCTTTTAGAGTGGGCCAGTCGACAGAGGTTTTGGCAGAGATGTATATAGAGCAGATTATGAGATTGCACAGTGAACCTGTTAGTATTGTGTCGGACCGTGACTCGAGATTTACCTCGCATTTTTGGAGGAGTATATAGGAGAGTTTGGGCACCCGATTGAAGTTTAGCACGGCATACCATCCTCAGACAGATGGCCAGTCGGAGCGTACCATTCAGATGCTAGAGGATATGTTGAGAGCGTGCATGCTTGATTTTGGTGGCTCATGGGAGGACCATCTTCATCTTATGGGGTTTTTCTACAACAATAGCTATCAAGCGAGCATTCAGATGGCTCCGTTTGAGGCATTGTATGGTAGAAAGTGTCGGTCTCCTATTTGTTGGAGCGACATAGGAGAGCGACAGCTATTGGGTCCCGAGTTGGTCTTGAGCACAGTGGAGACAGTAAAGAAAATTCAGGGCCACCTGCGAGCAGCGCAGGATCGTCAGAAGCAGTGGGCAGATAATCGTCGTCGACCCTTGGAGTTCAAAGAGGGTGACCATGTGTTTTGAAGATATCCCCCACTAGAGGCACGATTCGATTCGGAGGACGTAGCAAGTTGAGTCCAAGGTACATCGGGCCTTTCGATGTCTTGGAACGTGTTGGAGAGGTTGCCTATAGATTGGCCTTGCCATCGTCGCTAGAGGGAGTGCATGACATATTCCATGTATCTCAGCTGAGGAGGTATATGGCGGACAGCAATCATGTGCTTGATCACTCCGAGATCACAGTTGGACTAAGTTTGTCGTACGAAGAGCAACTAGGTATCCTCGATCGTCGAGTGAAGGTGTTACGAAACCAATCTATACCATTGGTTCACGTGGCATGGAAGCATCACTCGCCAGGGGAGTCTACTTGGGAGCGCGAGGACGACATCCGAAACTGCTACCCGCATTTGTTCGAAGACGAAGGTATGTCTTGTAGTTAAGCTTTTAAATTACTAACAATTCCCTTGCATTGCATTCGATCCCCCGACCTTAGTTTAATTTCGAGGACGAAATTTTCTTTAAGTTGGGTAGGATATAAAATGTAGTTCCCCGCTCCGCAAAGGCACTAGATAGACAGAAAGATCGGATTGCTGGCTCTGCATACAGAAGACGATTGATCTGGGTGAGTGTACGAAGTCTCATTTGCTGATTCGCTTACGCCTTAAGAATCTGAGTTTTTGATTGAATACAATTGTTAATAACAAAGATGGTAAATCATTGAGTATGCTTTAAGAGAATTCACATGTTGCCTCACCAAGAATAAATGTTGCCTTGATAAACAGAACCTTGTCATGCTAATAAGAAGACTTGTTGCCTGCTAATAAGAACTGATATGATGATTGTCATGATTGATAAGATAAGAGAAGACAAATGAATCAAATTGAATGCTTGATCGTTACTTGCTGCTATATGCTTGAGAATTATAGACATGTACAGACGGACTTGTATATGTTGACATGAATAAAAGAAAGACATAAAAAGAACATGTCGTACATCTGATCACAAATCTGTCTCATCTGATAGAATCTTGTTAGAGCATACATGTGGTCTAGGACAACTTGTTAACAAAGAAAATTTGTCTCTCGGGTGGATCTGGGGGCGCCTGGACCACTCGGCCTAGGAGAGATTAGGGCTTCCATGTGAAAATGAGAGTCGATCTGAGTCCTTAGCGACGAGCTGAACCCAAGAGAGTCGGCTAATCATGGGTTTTCCATGGACCATCATATAGATAGGTGTTGGTTGGTGCAGCTGAACCGGAGAGTCACAGCTGCCAATCGGTCTGCATGTGTCTATCATATGTTTTGCTAAGAGCTAACGATGCAGAGGCGAACAGGGAATGACAATGTTGGTTATAATGTTTATGCTAATCCTTGTCTTGTGCAGGAATGGACGGTCGGCTATGGTAAGAATCACTAAAAAGTGATACACATGTATTGCTTGAGTTTGCTATATGAATTGCTTGAAAAGATTAATCTGTTACCAAGAAGTGCTATGTTCCACTAAAGAAAATGTAATATCATGCTTGTGATCTGAACCTTAGAATGTCATAAATCAAAGAAAAGATATGATATCATGCTTATAATTGTCCGTAAGAATTGCTTGATCAAAGAAATGAATATGCTCATGAAACACGTTGCGCACTACACATATAAATAGTCATCGTGCTAGAATTGAATAGTCCCTTGTATGCTTGAAATGAAATGAACTGTGGCTTTTCAAAGATGTTTTCAAAAGAAATGTAAACTGACTCTGTATGCATGAAATGAATCTAGGTAAAGAGTAGCAAGATCACATCATAAGAAACATTTTCTCACTAAATGAACAGTGATCCTTTCAGACAAATGTAGCTCTTTGTTCACAATCACAAGTATGCTGATATACTAACCCACCATCAGTCTGCATGCAGGTGCACTATGCATCGAGATGGATAGTCCGAAGCGATATCCCGAGCCTCATCCTCAGGAGCCAGAAATCATAAGAGATGCCAAGAGATGACATATATTGCAAGAGTTGGTTTTGTATATAAAGGGATATAATGTATGGGAATGGGATCATTGTAATCTGTAAAGTTCTGAGAGAATGTAACATTGTATCAGAGGAATCGAGAGCTTGTAATCTGTTCAAATAAAATAAATAAAGAGAATTATTTCTTGTTACCATTGTGTTCAATACATGTATTCTGAAATATGTCCGCTGCTGTTTCAATTATCTGCTTTACGTTCCGCTGCATATTGTCAACCTTGTCTATCTTGTCTTGTTACAGGTCTTGGCCTTGTGCAAGCACAACATAGGCTTGCACGGCATCACGCCTTAGCGAGGACGAACGGTCTCACAGAGTCCAAAGCGAGGATGAAAGGACTCTGCGGGATCGGGGCATGACAGAATGGTATCAGAGCAACACGATCCTCTGGCCAATTTTGATTCGATTGAATTCGTAGATGTTCCCCTGATCGAAATTCCTTTGCCTACTCGATATCAATAATGAGATGAACGTTCCATACAATAAGTCCGTAAATATTTTTATGATGTCGGCATAATGTTTTATCAATTTAATGGATTGAGATTGAAATGCTTGATTGAACAAGAGACATGATATGACCTGAATTATGATTTCATGGATTGATGATGGCGAAGGATGAGGACTATCGCTGCTAAGGATATCGTAAGTTTCTCCTTAAGTTTCGAGGATGAAACTTCTTTTCGGTGGGTAATTATGTAGTATCCCGCTCCGCGAAGGTACTTGATAGATAGAAAGATCGGATTGCTGGCTCTGCATACAGAAGATGATTGATCTGGGTGAGTGGACGAAGTCTCATTTGCTGATTCGCTTACGCCTTAAGAATATGAGTTTTTGATTGAATACAATTGTTAATAACAAAGATAAATGATTGAGTATGCTTTAAGAGAATTCACATGTTGCCTCGCCAAGAAATAATGTTGCCTTGATAAACAGAACCTTGTCATGCTAATAAGAAGACTCATTGCCTGCTAATAAGAACTGATATGATGCTTGTCATGATTGATAAGATAAGAGAAGACAAATGAATCGAATTGAATGCTTCGTTACTTGCTGCTAAGTATGCTTGAGAATTATAGACATGTACAGACGGACTTGTATATGTTGATATGAATAAAAATAGGCATAAAAAGAACATGTCGTACATCTGATCACAAATCTATCTCATCTGATAGAATCCTGCTAGAGCATGCATGTAGTCTAGGACAACTTGTTAACAAGGAAAATTTGTCTCTCGGGTGGATCTGGGGGCGCCTGGACCACTCGGCCTAGGAGAGATTAGGACCTACATGTGAAAATAGGAGTCGATCTGAGTCCTTAGCGACGAGTTGAACCCAAGAGAGTCACAGCGGCTAATCATGGGTTTCCCATGGACCATCATATAGATAGGTGTTGGTTGGTGCAGAGCTGAACCGGAGAGTTACAGCTGCCAATCGGTCTGTATGTGTCTATCATATGTTTTGCTAAGAGCTAACGATACAGAGACGAACAGGGAATGACAATGTTGGTTATAATGTTTATGCTAATCCTTGTCTTGTGCAGGGATGGACGGTCGGCTATGGTAAGAATCACTAAAAAGTGATACACATGTATTGCTTGAGTTTGCTATATGAATTGCATGAAAAGATTAATCTGTTACCAAGAAGTGCTATGTTCCACTAAAGAAAAGATGTAATATCATGCTTGTGATCTAACCCTTAGAATGTCATGAATCAAAGAAAAGATATGATATCGTGCTTATAATTGTCCGTAAGAATTACTTATCAAAAAAATGAATATGCTCATGAAACACGCTGCGCACTGCACATGAAATGAATAGTCATCGTGCTAGAATTGAATAGTCCCTTGTATTCTTGAAATGAAATAAGCTGTGGCTTTTCAAAGATGTTTTCAAAAGAAATAAACTGACTCTGTATGCATGAAATAAATCTAGGTAAAGAGTAGCAAGATTACATCACAAGAAACGTTTTCTCACTAAATGAACATGATCGTTTCAGACAAATGTAGCTCTTTGTTCACAATCACCAGTATGCTGATATACTATCCACCATCAGTCTGCAGGCAGGTGCACTTTGCATCGAGAAGGATAGTCCGAAGCGATAGCCCGAGCCTCATCCTCAGAAGCCAGAAATCAGAAGAGATGCCAAGAGATGACATCTGTTGCAAGAGTTGGTTTTGTATAAAGGGATGTAATGTATGGGAACGAGATCATTGTAATCTGTAAAGTTCTGAGAGAATGTAACATTATATCAGAGAGAATCGAGAGCTTGTAATCTGTTTTAATGAAATCAATAAAGATAATTGTTTCTTGTTACAATTGTGTTCAATGCATGTATTCTGAAATATGTCCGCTGCTGCTTCAATTATCTGCTTTACGTTCCGCTGCGTATTGTCAACCTTGTCTATCTTGTCTTGTTACAGGTCTTGGCCTTGTGCAAGCACAACTTAGGCTTGCACGGCATCACGCCTTAGCGAGGACGAACGGTCTCACAGAGTCCGAAGCGAGGACGAAAGGACTAAGCGGGATCGGGGCGTGACATAAACCCCCATAATTTATAATTGATTGTTTTATAATTTAATTAATTTATGTTATGTCTTTCATTAGATATGAATTTATTTGCTACTAGTGTATTAGTATAATTAATGTATGTGTATATATATATTATTATTTGTGCATGTTTGTATTTCAAATAAATAAGGAATAAATTAAATCTAGGATTTTTGGAATTTAATTATATTTTGTGATAATTTTTGCTAGCTAAAAGAAATATATATATAATATATATATATTAATATATATATATATATATATTATATATATATATATATATTTATCTATAAATAAATATATATATATACTTAAGTTTTTCGAAAAAAGACAAGAAAAAGAATTAGAAAAAGAATTAGAATTAGAATAGAATTAGAATTAGAAAAGAATTAGAATAAGAAAAGAAAAAGAAAAAAAAGGGGTGAGCACAGCCGCTCACTTAAGTGAGCGGGCCCACAGCAAGCAGCAGAGCAAACCACCCACCCACCCCCCCCCACCCCGCGCGTGCGAGAAACCGTGGATTAGTGGGAATCGGGTAATCCAAAACCCATTAGTATTAGGGTTGGGAGCAACTTGATATATATTATATATATATATATTATATATATATATATATATGTATATATGTATATATATATAATATATATATATATATAATATATATATATATATATTTGCACAAACATCAAAACCCTAAACTTCTAAAATTAAAGTTGAGGCTGATCATATCCTCTTTGCCTACGAATTTGTTTCACCAGCGACGGAGCTTTGTGCGCGACAAATGGAGCATCGGAAGTTACTCCCAGCGTCACCCACGGAACAGTTTTCCAACTCAAGGTACCCTACTTCCCCACGGCGTAACTTTTTACTCGTAGCACCGATTTTCGATCCGTAAGATTTTCTGGAAGGTAGACTTGACCCACTTCGAGATCCTCTAGGTGGATTTCGAAAACAACCCATCGACTTGCTCGAAAAATCGAGACGAAGTTGAACAAAAGTCTGTTTTCGTAATACTAAAAACTATTTTAAAACGACAACTTGTCGGCCATTTTCTTGCTTTGTAGTAAAGTACTGTAGCAACTAATTAAAAACAGTAAAGGATAACATAACCGAGATCGCAACACATCTTCTGGATCGTCGTTTCGATTAGCGTGTAAAATAGATTGATGTTGAAGTTGAGGAAAAACCTGTGTTAAATTATATTAATTTCTGAATTTTGTTCGATATGGCGTGCGCCCCGACAAACCGGGCGACGTGGTCATACGCTATACATAGCGAAAGGCGCGTATGGACGTTGTCGATGTGTGGAACTGACGGAACTCAGTTTCGTCGTGTGTACGCGACGAAATCAGTCCGTATCCGTCGAGATACCCCCGTATCGGCATTTTGCAAACTTTGTCCTAACTTTGTGTACAGTCGTCAATTCGAGATGAAACTTGCGCCAACAGGTCTGGATCAAAATTCTGGTCCTGGTGCCAAGTTTGGTTCGATACTGAGAAGGTCGAATCGGAAACCCTTTTTGCCGGGCCCGCGACCCACTCAAACGGGCGAATTTGTACACGGCTCATCGGCATCCAAAACTGGACATACCGTTTAGTTTATCTCCTCAAACTAAAACTGTAGACATGTAGTTTGATGACTTTAGAGACCAAAAACTTCGGCACGTGTTTCGGTGCAAAGTGGGTCCAACGACGGACATCGTTTTGACCTAAAATTACGATTTTGCCCTTATTCCAGAATTAGACTTTTGGACATGCGTTTCCTAGGTATATATTTTACACCGAGTGCATTTTTTATGTTGCTTTCAGCATCCGGAGTTGTTTGGAGATTGTGATGTTTCTTAGCTGACATTGTGATTACCTAAACTTGCCACTTTACAACATCAGGCAAGATACCTTGCCACCTTACTCTGTGATTATATTTCTTAATTTCAGTTGTTATTTTCAGCATTTTCTTATTTCTTGATATTTAAACTGTGCGTCCAAGTCCACTTGGGTGCAAGCGACTCTATCGGTCATTTTTTCGCTTTGTTTATTCTCTTGCATTAACTTAGTTTATTGACCACCCATTGATGTGAGGTATTGGTATATCTCATACGGCCTTAACACTTATTGTATCACGTGATGTGAGTCACATGTAGGACACGTATCCGCGTAGTCGGCTAGCCACCGATACTATGTAGTGTGCGACGGATAGGGGTAACTGCCAATAGAGTTGCATGATAGAAGACTTGGCGGTTACTAGAGGTACATGTCAGTCATGGAGATGATGATACTAGGCATTGGATGGGGAACAATACCTGACGTATGAGCTTCGATTGCACTTCCCTTGTAACCTGGAAGCTCCGCTGGAGATACGGGTACGTTTAGCCTCTCAGGTTTGTCACTGTCATTCTTGGAACGTCATACACTTGGTCACTGGTGCCCAAGAGGGGACTATACCGGATCCTATATTCAGCCAGGGCTCATGCGTCGAAGGATTGTATCACAACTGCATATTTACAGTATAATGGTCAGGAAACCGATTGCATGCATACCTTTTTCTCTTATTATATTATCACAGTTTATATGGCATGGTATTTTCTTGTATCTTGCTATGTCCTCTGAGGACCTGGTTATCTCTCCAGGGTTAGACGATTTTCTACAGGAGTACGGAGCGGCGTTGGAGCTATCTTACATTGATGACGAGGCAGTCTCTGCTGCTTTCTAGTCTATTCTATATTTGAGATATTAGTGGACATTATTTTACATCTCTTTTCTTTCTCTTTTGGGAGGTTGGACTCTGATCTTGTGAGACTATTTTTCATAGCTGTTTGGAGTGAGCATGTTCACCCGGCTATCTTTGATACTCTTATTTATTATTTGGACTCTATTATCTTCTGTGTTGAGCTGTGATGAGATTAGATTATATTTCTGGCCTGTGATTATTTTATTTACAGCTTATGTGCAATATGAGGATTCCATATATTGGAGTATTCTTCGTATATGTGCAGCTGGCATGTTCATATGCTTGGTCTAATATATTTTGGAACTGGGGCGTTACAGCAAGTGGAATTGTCCTCCTTATTCTTGCATGCTTAATAAAGGAATAACGTGGTTTTAGTGCCCCGTCCCTATATCTGCCCCATTTTTGTCCACGGGGTGCGCGAGAAAGGAACACTGTCGCTATCGATTCGGTCGGAACCGATAGGTCGGAATCGGTCGAGTCGATCGAACGGGAACGGTTGAATTAAGATCCATTCCATTTTATGGAATGGCTTCTTCGGAACCAAGTCCCATATTCAGCGGATTGCGCCTCGAGGATTGGCTCTGCGGCTGAGTTGGGAGAGACATCCCGTTGCTCTGATTTTTGCCGCGCTTGATTTGGCTTTGGCTTTGTTTTCGTGAATGCATTTTTCGTGAATGTTTTCGATGGATTTTCTTGACTTGTGTTTTCGAGCTTCGCATTTCTATCGAAATTCCTTGAATTCCACAGTGTTCTAATCAGTTGCTTATACGATTGCAGGTGATCGCGTAGGCGACATCAGCGCAGCCAGCCGATCGCTCTCTTGAGGAAATTCTAAGGGAGTGGCTGACCTCCTTCGCCTCGTCCCTCTACTT
>JANAVB010005796.1:24742225-24882225 GCA_029216955.1 Iris pallida
GATTCAAAAAAAAAGCCTTCCGACACGACACCGACACGTAGAGATTCCAAATGGACACGAACGAGCTTCGAATCTCTTCAAACTTGGGTAGCTCCTTCCTTGGCTAGAATGGAGAAGGAAAGAAGAAGATTTGGTGGAAGAAGGGGTTGATTTGGAGATGAAATCAATGGGGGTTCCTCTCTAAATTTGGGGAACAACAAGAGAGAAGTTTTGGAAAATAATGAAATGAAGGGATAAGTCAATCCCTTCCACTAGTGGCCGGCCCCTATGTGGCTAGGTGTCCCTATTTGTCATTTACTAAAACACCCCCCACTAACTCAAATGAAATAAATTAGGGAAAGGCTTAGGTTGAGGCTAGTTAGTTAGTTTAAATGCTCTAATTAACTAAACCTATCCATGAAAATTAGTCTAACCACTTAACTAAAATATTAATGTCATGTGGGCCATGGCTAACTAATGTGTGGGTCCCACTAGAGTCAAAATTATCCCGGGTCCCCGTTTCAAGCCGGATTGAGCTGAAATTCGAACTCGACTCAAATAACCCCAAAATAATATTATAATAAGTAAATAATTTCAAAAATATTCAAAATAAAAAATGACGAAAATACTCCTGTTTCTGAAAACTAGGGGTGACAAGTCTCGAACTGAGTATTCGGGGAAACCTTTGCCGGTATCGATTGATCACGGATGAAATGCAATGAACCTTTCCAATTGATGGATTGACTTCTATTGAAATGAATCCAAGAGTTTTGTTGGATGTTTTCTTTCGCTGCTTGGTTTCGATGAATGCATTTTCGAGTTGGTTTTCGATGATTGGTTTTCATTGTTCGCTTTCATCGCATATCGCATTCATTCTGCATCTTGAGAGAAAGAGACCGAAGTATGCTAATCAGATGTTGGTGCCTATGCAGGAGGACGCATAGACATACATAGGACGTGAACGGCACATGAAGTCCCTCCTTCTCTCAACTAAGATTCATCTTGGTGAGTTGCTTCAACCGAACAGACATTGATCTGTACGCCCTAATAAATGATCTCTAGTCCACTCTTTTGTTGTGTTCCGCTGATCAACGATACCAAACCAACAGAAGACAAGAAACAAAGAATTGAACTTATATGCTAATCAAAGAACAATTGCCTTACTCGTGCTTGATATGAATGATTATAAGCTCTTATTCTGCTGCAAGAGATTGTTGTAAATGTTGCTAAAGTCATAAAAAGATGATACGGCTTGCCATATAGAGAACAAGAGACGGTAATACAGAGAAGTTGCATATGTTATCATAATAGAATTTATTTGATAGAGTGCATTCATGCATTTGGTCTCAGACAACTTGTGTACACAGGGTAAATCCTTACGACCAGTTTTGGGGCACCTGAGCTGCTCGGCCTAGGGGGGATTAGAGTAACCCTGCGGTAAAGAAACCAAGGGGTGTATAGAGTGTCCTTAGCGACGAGAAGAACCCAAGAGTCACATCGGCTAATCACGGGGAATGACCCGTGGACCAACATGTAGTTAGGTGTATTTATGAAATCAGAGTGCATTGCAACCTAACAAAAGATACAGAATTCAACAGTATGCCTTTATATCATATGCAAATTGTGCTAACCTGTCTTGTACAGGGAAGACTGCCGACGATGGTAAGATTATTATACAGTACTTTCTGCTGCTATGTTTCTTATGAATTGTTAAAAGAATCTAGACAAGTAGAAAGATCACTAGTAAATGTTAGCTTCACATGTTGATTTAGTACAGAGATTTACGAGTTCGGCCAAAAGTCGCTCGCTAGTACATGATGTGTGCTGACCCACGTTGTGGGCATCCTTTTCAGAAAGTAAAGGAGACAGAGGATTTCAGAAGAGGCACTAAAGCTCGTCTAGCCCAGTAGAGCTGCGGACTGCCTCGAAGCTAATTTTTATTTCAGTCAAATTATAAGTTTCCATTTCCTTTGAAGGTGTCTTTTCAATTCCAGCTTGTAATAAAGGGATATCATGTATGGGCATTGCGACTATTTCAAAGAGAGTTTCAAAGAGAATCATGTAGCCAATATAAGGCAATTATGAGTTTGCAAAGCTTTGTAATTGTATTCCTATCAAAGTTTATCAATAAAAGAAGTATTTCCATTTCAAAGCTCTGTGTTCAATATTTGGTTTTCTGCAATAAATGGGTGAGTGCGTTTGTTTTGCTTGACTAGTTGTTTTGTGCAGGTACATGGCCTTGTGCAAGTGCAACTTAGGCTTGTACGACATCATGCCTTAGCGAGGACTATCGATCCGCAGGGATCCAGGCAAGACGGACGACCCTAGCGGGATCGGGGCATGACAAAGTGGTATCAGGCACGGCTTTACGTCCTTGGCCTCTTGCAAATATCGTTTTCGAAAAAGCATATAAAGTATTTTGATGGCTTTCAAAAGAGTCCCTATTTTGAGTTATGAAAACCAATGCCCATACAATAAGTCCATAATTTTATGAGACTGACAGAAGTTATACTCTTTTGTAGAGAAATGGCCCCTACTCGACCAGCTTCCTCGACAGATCCGATAGAACGGATCATGACATTGTTTGAACTACAAAGGCAAGACAATAAGGAACGTGGCCAATTACAACAGGCCCAAATTCAGGCCCAACAGAAACAGTTGAACTCCTTGACCCAACTTGTCACGACGTATAGTGCCCCGTCCCGCTAAGTCAATCGGAGGAATAGGAACGCCGACGGTGTTCGAACTTGGCCTTGCAACGGCTGCTCAGAGACATCGCTCGGTCGAGACGGCCGCTCGCTTAAGTGGGGTAGTTTCGGTGAACTCGCCTCATCTTTGCCTTTACATAACAAATCGCATGTTTTCAACTTGCACAAGTTGGCTTAATAATAAAAGAGATGAATCCACATAGCTAAAGGGAGTAATCCCGACGGATCGAATTGAGATAGAATATGGAAAGGTCCAACGGTCGGCTTAGAATTGGTGCACGGCGTGCTTTGAAAATGACACTCGGTCCTTCGTCCCATGGCTTGGGAGAAGGAAAGTTGGTCTTCGACACAAAACTATGAACTTGCCTAAGTCATAGGCGTCACCCACGTAAATACTTGATAAAGCATGCGTTTCCACTGCGCAAGGTTTGGCATAGCCTTTGCTTGTCCCTAGGGTTAAGTTGTAGTCTTGAGTAAGTTAGGCAAAGTTATACCGGTCGACCTAAGTCATTCCAAGTGCTGTCCCGCTCATTCTGTGGTTGTCAAGTTAAGTAGCCCCACGATCTCAAGGCCCGTCTACTTGGGCAGGAGTGTTGTGTAGAACACGGTTGGCTTAAGGCACAATGCACGGACTTAGTGTTTAAGGCACGAGTGACAGTTTGTTTCATGTTGAGTTTAGAAAAAGGGCTATCAAAGGGGCATTTCTAAGTTGAGTAAAAAGGATATGGCATCAAGGGAGAAGGCTCCCGACCGTGGGTCATCGAGGGATCTCAAGGTATATTAAGAAAAAAGGCTCGCGACCGTGGGTCGTCGAGGGATCTCAAGGATAGAAGTCTTGAACATGGTTTTGAAAGCGAAGGTAACATTGAAAGAAGGATGACTGTGTGAGATGTCAGTTTGTGTCGAGTCTTGCATGGTCATGGACAACTTGTCGACAAGGGCGAAGTTTCCTCGAGCGGTAACCCTGGGCCATGGGACCGACTCGGCCTAGGAGGAAACATGGTATAGTCGTGCGTATGGTTTTGGTACGGGTTAAAGCGGAGGCTTGCAACGGAGCTAGCTGCTTGCGTTGAAAGGTCCCCAATATAACCAAGCTATACGTCTCAGAATAGCTTGTGATGCTAGTGGCCAAGTTCATATAGATGTCGACAAATAGCGGCTATCCGCGTGTATGCCTTTGGATTGAGTCGAGTTGAAGGTGTGTACAGTTAGAACACAAAGTTTGGGCCTAAGATTGGGGTTCAACATAGGCGTCGTGCTTCAGCACGAGATGTGGCATCGAGTCTCATGTGTTGACATATGAGTTGCAAAAGTTGGATTTGAGTTGTTCGAGTTTAAGTCAGGAATTGCCGCAAGGCAAGTTGGTTAAGTGACACTAAGTTCACAAGTCTCATTTGGGTTGATGATCAAAGTAGCAAGGGCCGCAAGGCGACGACATGGTTAAGTCTCACTGAGTTGCGAGGCACGACCTCAGTAAATGGTTTGTAGCACGGTCACATGGAAATGGAGTCTCATCGCGTAGTTGCGTCTGATTTTAAGCCGTAAGGCAAACACGACTCGATAGGTTAACGTTGTTGGCACGAGAAGGGTCTTGAGGCAAGGTATGAGTTAACGTTGAATGTTACAAGCACGGGATGGTCTAATGACACAAAATAGGCAAGGCGTCGGTCATAAAACTGATCCTAAGGCAAGAGTAGAAAGACAATTGATAAGAGGGGACTATGTTGTACAAAGTAAATTAACGTGTTGGTTTTGTATGGGTGGGGGAGGAGCTCATTCCACCACTACAGTTGAGTACTGACACCCACATAGTTTACATGTACAGGCACAGGTAGAAGCTCGTGGCGCGGAGCTCGCTTGGATGCGTCGAAGCATGGAGTTCCTTGGCGATTCGAAGCGTGCGGCCGCATGGAGTCAAGACTTATACGGGACATAATGTATGGACGTCGCCTTCCAAAGCATCCGCTGGCCCAAGACTTGTAATTGAGGGATGAGAGAGAGCTGAGTGATTTGTAATGTGAGACGAGTGTATTTGAGTGATTATAATCTTGGCCTTGCGTCCCCATTAACCTTGTTCAATATCAATAAAAAAGCTTCTTTGAATAACTTGTTTTGTTTCTAAATTTCTACTACATGTTCAATGTCTCTGCATGGGACTTCTGTACGACAATCCCGTCGCAGCCGCTGAAATCGCCGTTATGGAACCCGCCTTGTACGAGCACAATCTAGGCTCATGCGACATCATGTCTTAGCGGGACGATCGCTCCTATAGGAGCGGGGCGTGACATAATGGTATCAGAGCATGGCTTTACGTCCTTGGACTATCGAATAAATTCTTTAACTTCGATTTTTCTACAAAACTTTGTTGCTTCCGTAAAGTTGATATGGTGCGCTCTCTCTCAAATGCACCAAGGGATGTCCATACAATAAGTCTAACTATTTTACAAAACGTAGGAGAACAGTTTTTGATAAAACAAAAGATGGTTCGCATAAGCACGGTCGGCTAAGTCGGGCTGGGCATATACACCAAGGATTGTGTCGACCTTAGCAAAGTCGAGTGCGGGATTCGTAATGTGCGAGAATGAAACAGGTTGAACTTGATTGAGTAAGCGGGATGACTATCGATAGGGATACTATCAAACGATGATGTTATCGTCGATGCGATATAAAGTGAGCGTGCTTGAAATTTAAGGAATCGTTCAGACGGAAATTCGAGGAAGTAGATTGCGAATCGAATGATAGTTTTGAGGATTTGTGAATGACTTCATCCCTAAGTGGTGTATGCGATACCCTCAGGGATGTCGATCGATCGATTGAGAATTCGGGGTATTGATGAGTCTATCAGCCAGCGTCGCGTTATACAAAGCCGTAGAGTGGGTATCATTGAATAAAGTTTAGCCTTGAAGTTTGACGTGTTGATTCAAACAGGTTAGAAATGGCGCACACGAAACGTGCACGAGATTGAGGATTACGCAAGTATAAAATGCAAAAATAAGTGAGTAGATGAAATTAAATCGAGGAAAAGTTAGGGTGTGCGAATAGATGACTTGATCGAAGAAATTGATACGGATCGTATATGAAAAGTTAGCACGATGGGAAGATAGCATGTATAAAAAGTTGAATTTAGAAGTTACGTGAATGACTCTAAGGATTGGATTGAACGTTGCTCAATGATTTGAGTTAGCAAAGGGACGGTACGAATTGAGAAAATATGTTGGTCGATGACTTAAGATAAACGGATGAACAATACCTAAAATTAGTTTGAGGAAATTGATGTTGTGAATGATTCGAGGGATAATGATCGAACTTGAGTTTAAATGTCGAAGAAATTATCCAGTCGGACGATAGCATCATTCGTACGACTCAAAATTGGTTGCAAAGGAAGATCGTCAGGTTACGCATACCATCGATTGTATTGGTGCGTATCAAAGATCGATATGGGATAACTCGGGGGTACTCTGACTCGGCGAATGACGACCGTGCAAGTATTATTGTTCGGTTGGATACTATACTTAGAATTTTGATCGAGATGAATGTTGGATGAAAATGATTGTGTCTTGACGGTTACGCGGATAACCACAACGTCGAGGATCTTGTCTTGCGCGAGTGCAACTCTAGCCTCGCACTTACGTTGCGTCGGATTTGGGGCAATCGTTTCGCGTGAGCGCTGACATGGTGATTCATGTCGCGGGAATGATCGAACTCGAAAAATCAGGATACGGCAACATTGATTGTCTCGACTTGTCAGTTTGATGCGAAGGAATATTAAGGATGTTAGGACTTGCGATTGATAAATGAAATAAACTTGAGGATTGAGTAGGTCTAATCTGTGCATCGAGAATGAATTAGTCTAGACACGAACAAGAGTTACGTCCCGATGAGGATGATTATCCCGCGGGAGCGATCATGGTGATTCATGCCGACCGTAGAAAATCTGACTCGCGTGAGATCGGGGCGCAACGTATTGTTAAGTCAGATGACCTTGTGATCGATTTTGTGAATTGGGATAAATAACTTAGGGAATATGAAATGTGAAATATGATTTAGCGATGAATTGTGCCATAGCGTGCTTGACTTGGAAGGAATGATAAGAAGATTATGTCGAATGTGTTCGGAGAGATAGACTACGCAAGATGGTTTGTTGAACAAGCGATATTGATACGTCGTGGAATTTGGTAGAACTTAAGTTGAAGTAGGATGGCTTTGCTGAATGACTCGGACCCCGTGCGACGAATGTCGGGATGTGTATAGGCAATCTATGCTCAAAGTTTAGAAATCGGAGTGATGCGAGCTTGGGTAGAAAACCCCGTACTATCAACTTGGTTTGACCTTAGGATGGGGTCAGTGTTGATATTGTTGTTTAGGAACTATGATTCCAATACTGACGGATTGACCATAGCCTAAAGGATATAGCCTAGCGGTTAGGCAGACGTTCCGGTGCGGAGCGATAGGAATTGTCACGACCCGCACCCTAGAGTTAGGGCACGAGAACGCAACGACGCCCAGCCTACGCCACAGTGTCGGCGGTAGAACGCTGTCCTAGGTCTCAATGCATCAAACAGTATAAGACTAAGCAGTTTATACTCCCCGAATGGGGGTGACATAGCAGAATGTAAACTCAATCACATCTAAGGTAGAGCATGATAAGGATAGATAAAACATAAAATCCAAAAGAGATACAGGAGATAGAAATCTAAGTGTCTAAGATACATAAACCCAAAAATACATCTCAAAACTCAAATACAGTAATCCACAAAGTAAAATACAACTCCAGACAATGGAAATAACTATCTAAACAACCTCTAAAGTGTCTCCTCTAGGCTAGCAGGCAATCCCAGGCTATCTGTAAAATTTATCAACAGGTCCAATCAGGACAGGAGCGAGCACAATACATCTCAACAAATCATAGCAGGTTAGAAAATATAATCATGCAGTAAAGTAAGATACAGGATCTGAAGATATACAGTATGTAAACAGGGAGAGAGAACTGTAATAGAAATATCTACTATAAATAGAGAACTAACAGTGGCTAGTGATGTAGAGTACAAGATAGCACATGTGAACGGGACAGATTTATACATGATCTACACTAAAGAGTTGTACATGATCTACACTACTATGGAATTGTTCACATGACTACTAGCACTCCCCCGTTTCCCCGATCAATACACAAGGATCTAAACAGGTTATGTTATTGTACATGATATCACATGGGGCCCTTAAAAGGGTGCACATGATAGTATACATGAAGGCTCTGTGAACATGAGAGTACAAGATTCACAAGAGTGTACATGTATGGTGAAAGCACAGGAGTACATGATGAAAGTGAAACGCACATGACACAATGTACCCGATGCTCCCGAGGGGGATAACATCGCATGAAGAGATTCGTATAGTACTAATCCGTGATAATGTCGTGACAGCATCAAGTATAGTAATCTAAAGCAGGAATATAATTCTAAGCAGGATATAAAATGATCAGAGAATGTACTCGCCTGATAACCTGAACAGCTGATAAGTATAGGGGTCCAACTGAAGCCACAGAGTCCTATTTAAAGCAACACAGGTTACAAGGTGTTCAAGTTGAAATAAATGAAACTCTACTAGCCATCTATATTATCCTAGGTTCTTTTAAGTCAAAACAACTCTAGGTCGACTCCGGTCAATAATCTAGTCAAACTAGGTCAAGTGTTGACTTACAGTTGACTTTGGGTCAACAGGTCAACTCTGGTCAAATAGGGTCAATTCTAGTCCATATAAAGTGTACTTCGTTATTTGTACGTCGAAACTTACGATACGCAAATCGAACAAGATGATCAACGGTAAAGTTGATAATCTTATTATAGTGATCCACGTGTCCAACTTGTCAATTTCAGCGATGTGAGATCACTGGAATTGACTGATCTCAGTTTCGTTGTACTAATCCCGAAATATGAACATTATAAGAATTAATTATTAATTAATTATAAAAAGGTTAAACTCAGAGAAATTATCAGCAAACATTGTCGGACGATGAAATAAACTTACCAACGTGTCCAGAATGGTCAAATTAGCTAGAATAGCCTACCCAACGGTCCAATTTGGACACAAGGGTAAAAAGGTAATTTTGGGTCAAAACGGTGTCCGTGTCGGAGCCGTTTTGCACCAAAAATGTGCAAGAAAATAAGTCTCTAAAATATAATAAATTATATGTCCATGAAACCAGAATGACGATACGAATCCAACGGTATCTCCAGAATTGGATTCCGTTGACCCGATCTCAATTTGGTCCGTTGACCAGAACTTGAAATTTCGGTTTGCACGGAAATGCGTACCGGAGCTAAGTTCTCAAAACTCAGCAAACTACATGTCAACGAGTCCAGAAACGATAAGAACTCAACGGTATATCCGGAATTGGATTCCGATGAGCCGGCGTCAAAAGGTCCCGTTGACCCAGAATGTGGGACCCACTTTGCACCGAAATACGTGCCCGGGCCCACGTTCTCCAAATCTAACAAATTTTATATGAAAACATGCCAGAACGACGCCACGAATCTAATGGTGGTGTCAGAAATGAAATCTGGAGTCCCGTGTTCAAAATGGAATTTTACAAGTTGGAAATTACGAATTCGGACGGCCAAGTTTGGCGTCGAATTCAACCAATCAAATAAGCTCACAATGAAATGAAACTGGAGGGGTAGTAAGAGGGTTATACCAGCTTCGCACAGGAACTGGTAGCACGCCAAATGGAGCTGCGGTGGAGGAGATACAAGCTGACGAAGTTGGCCCCGCGAAACTGTCCAAATTTAATACAATTTAAACGGTTAACTTGGTGGCCGGTTTTGATGTATCAAACGATAAAATTAACGGACAAAATTGACATGAGTGAAGGTGGATATACCGAGATTGTGACGGAGCGAAGAAATCACCAATCCAACGGTCGGATTTCCGGGAAAACGCGCGTAGTCGCTGCGACGGAGCACGAATTCTGAGTTCCAAACTCGCGCGCGCCGACGGATCTCATTCAAAACGCACGAATAGGCTATTCGGCGCGTCGAAGAAGAAGGTGCGCATTCGGGAGGGTCGTCGGAGGCTCGCGCGGCCGGTGGAGGGTCGCCGGTGGCCACGCACGACGGCGGCGACGCACGTCGGCGGCGACGGTGGCCGCCATGCGCGCGCGTGCGTGCGCGCTAGGGCGCACCGCAACCGCTGCTGCTGCTGTGCGAAGCCTTGTGGGTGGCGCACGGCCACAGCGAGTGGCGGGGTGGTGGCCATGGCTCGAGTGGTGGAGGTTGTTGGCGGTGGTTGGAGAGGGGTGTGTGGTGGTGCGGTGAAGTGTTGGGAAGAATAGGAGGATGGGTGGTCAGGTTGTGTGAGGTGGAGGAGCTGTGGTGGCGCGACGGCCGGCCATGGGTGGGACGGCGTCGGCCAGCCGGAGGGGAGGTCGACCATGGGTGGTCGGGGTATGGAATGGTGTGATGAAGTGTTGTTATAGATGCTGTTGTTGTTGTTCTTTTGTGTGGGAATAGAATAATTATTTAGAGAAAGAGAGAAAGAGTAATAAATGTGAGAGGGAAGAGAGAGAGAAAAAGATTCTTCCCATAGTTTTTAGGGCCGGCCAATGTGGGTAGGGGGTGTTGGGGAGTTGTCATGAGAGATTGAATGGCTAGGATTAAAATAGGAGAATCCAATGGCTAGGGTTAATATTGGAAAAAATTGGTCATTCCATGGAATTAAAAATCAATAGAAAATTTCTATTAAATATAGAAAAATAGGCAAAATGAGTACTTGATATTTTGGACAAGAAAGTTGAGGGTGTTATAATGGAGGGTAGCACGAAGTTGGGCCGGACTCGGTGGAGCCGAATTAGATCAAAATCGGACATCGTGCAAAAATCGAATTAAATAAGTGTCGATGATCATAGGTAAATAAGTAGCAAATGGGGATTCCAATAAATGGGACACAAGCGGCAGCGGATAGTAGGCTCAATGTGGGCCATGTCCAAAGTTGGGGCTGACAGGTTTTGGCCGACAGGGGACCCACAAATCAAGTTGGAAAATAAATGTGACAGTGGGGTGAAAAAAATCGGGTCACGTGTCAGGAAAGTTGTGCGACGCCAATGGAGCACAAAATGGCGTGTCTGAGTGGGACACGAAGGTCATGGGTGACGAGCGTCTCGAGTAGATCATCATTGAGAAGTTGGTTTCATGAAACTGACTGGTCTTGCGCTCCCAAATTAAAAGTCACGGTAACGTGCTAATAATGATCAAGGAAAAGAGTGGGAAAATTAATTAATAATCAAATGGTCTAAATCGACCAGAAGTTCCGCGAAGCAAAAGGAGCACAAGGGAACAAGTTTGAGTGGGACACTATATACCGTCATGAAGGTAATCCTGTCCACTCCAAAACTCGTGAAGAAGATTTCCAGAGTTGAACATCCCTGACACTCCAAATATCAAAGGCATGGAAAAGTACACTTAAGGATAAATAAACAGAAAAATTATTTATTGAAATTTAATCAATCAGAAAATAAAATAACAATATAAAAATTAAAAAAAATCAATCCAAAATTCAGGGTGCTCACATCCTACCCACCTTATAAAAATTTCGTCCTCGAAATTAAAATATTCGTACTCCTTCTAGGTCAACCCCCACAATCAAGTCCCAGAACTTAAATAAAACATACCATCAAAAGGGACAGCATACAGGGTCATGGCATACGGTGGTAGTGAAGTCTCATCTAGGTATACTAGTCATGCTAGACCAAAATGGTCATAGGGTATCAAAACACACAAGCAATCCAGGGTGCTAAAAATAGAAAAGTTACAGAAATAACAAATCATCAAAACTGTAAGGCGGTCTACCATCCTATATGAAAACTAGTACTCATCAAAAAATAAAGAAAGGTAACTACCAATCATCTAAAAGGGGCACTATCCCAAGAAAATCAAAATCAAAAAGGAATGAAAGTCACTTACATGGAAATCCAATCACAATATGTATATATAGAGGGTGTGTTAGAGAGGGAAAACTAGTATTATGTGTATGAAGACATATTCATGTGGTAGATAGTAGGCATGTGCGTAGGTGAAATATACATGAAATTGTATATGAGAGATTGGGTTTCAAAAAACGGCTATCAAGTTACACTAATCATGGCATATTGGTTAAACAATCTACAATACGCAACTTATTTACTCATAACATGCATGGCTAACCATATACATATATATATATATTATATAAAGAGGTAGAGATTTAGTTATGTATCTATATATATAACATGTATGCCTAAGCTCTATATATATCTATATAATTATATAATCATAACATAGAGGGGAAGGGTTAGGTTACATGACAGTGTATACTAAGTTAGGGTGTGTGTGTGTCCTTGTACAGGGTTATAGCTTAGCATTGAAAAGTTAAATCCAATTTTAGTTCAACATTTACATACAAATCTGAAAATAAGCTAACATTTAAACCAGTGCAATATTAACATAATACAATTTCAAAATTTAGGAGTTTGAAACATCACAACTAATCTCAATGCTCCCAATACATCCGAACATGATAGAAATAAACCCTAACATATTATCCATACATTTATCTACGCATACAGTTCAATATTACATGTTAAATCTGAAATCGAACTAAACATTTGAAATCAATGTAAAATGTTAACATGTATTCAGTTTTCAGGATTTTGGAGAATTGTACATCAAAACCAACTTAATGTTTATCACAACCTATCATGTAATAATATGAAACCTAATATTATATCCCTACAACAAAATGCACCCAGCTCTAAATATTACATAAAAATGGAACGACAACTTGAACTAACATTTGGAATCCCGTATCAAGGATTAATATGCACACAGTCTCAGATTTTACAAATTTAACACAAAACTCAACCAAATTTTTTTGAATTGAAACTCTATGTATAACATACATGTGCAGTGATGTAAACATAACTAATAACATGAAATCTATATTTGAATTACGAATTTAAACTGGAAAAAGCAGAGAACCAAAATATTAGGGTTTTGACAATTTAAACATTAATGACATATTAATATGTATTTAGCTAGGTGGGAATCAAGTGTAGCATGCATACGTGTCAAGCAAGGAGTCTGTGTCCACTATATATATATATTCTCATATACCAATATAAAAATCAAATTCTACTTTAAGACCAACATTTAGATTTCTACCAAAATTGCAAAGTAGGTGATTGATGTAACCAAGACATTTTAATTATTATTAATACAAGAATAATAGCAAGAAGGAAATAACGATAAAATCTGTTTTGCTTATCTATTTAAAGAAGAACCATTTTGAAATCCAGAGCTAAATTATCAAATCTAAGATAAAGTCTAGCAAAATCATCGATTCATTGTATTAAGAAGAAATTCATAGAAGAAGTTACACAAGGTTTATAAAAATAGCTAAAGTTAATCTTAAGCTAAATAATGAGAAGCAAACAAACAAAACAATTAATATATATATATATATATATATATATATAATATATATATATATATATATTATATATATATATATTTGAAGGACTGAAACAAGGAAGAGAAACATGTTTGAAAACATTTAAGGTACAATCTGATAATCATATGCGTCTATCCACAATCATGGTACTCTAAATCCTCGTCATACTAGTAAGCAAGGCTACGATAATCACAGAGTCCTCGACTTAGGCACATACCTCTAGAATCATGGTATTTAACATTTTTGTGATGCTGCTAGCTTGGCTGCGAAAACCTTAAATTCCTACACCCGAGAATATATCCAAGTCAAACTATATGTCCTCACCATGCTGGCCAATATGACTGTAGAAGACTAGATTTTCATAACTTAGATGACCTAGCCCATATAATTTCATCTTGAAAAAAAAATTAAATCAACAATGAATTCCCAAAAATCAAATTTATCTACGAACATCAAGATTAAAAAATGAACAAAATCCTTCAAATCATATAACTACAAACTCGGATGCTATAGCTAACATCAAGATTCAAAATTCAACAATCTTCATCAAAATCACTAAATACAAACTCAAATTCAATAATAATCTATCAAAATCAAATTCAATAGCAGAAGGTAAAGATAAATCAAATCAAGGAAAAAGAGTTTTCAAATCGAAGTTAAATAAGATTCTCAAGGGTCGTCCCGGGAATCTCTCAAGGGTCCTAACTGTGATTGAGTACCTTCAAAATATATCCTAATCCTACTGCAGGCTGTAGTGGTACTCTAGTTCGAATACCACTACACAAACTCGACCTGTATGGGCCACCACTTAAAACGTGTCACGACCCGCACCCTAGAGTTAGGGCACGAGAATGCAACGACGCCCAGCCTACGCCACAGTGTCGGCGGTAGAACGCTGTCCTAGGTCTCAATGCATCTAACAGTATAAGACTAAGCATTTTATACTCCCCGAATGGGGGTGACATAGCAGAATATAAACTCAATCACATCTAAGGTAGAGCATAATAAGGATAGATAAAACATAAAATCCAAAAGAGATACAGGAGATAGAAATCTAAGTGTCTAAGATACATAAACCCAAAATACATCTCAAAACTCAAATACAGTAATCCACGAAGTAAAATACAACTCCAGACAATGGAAATAACTATCTAAACAACCTCTAAAGTGTCTCCTCTAGGCTAGCAGGTAATCCCAGGCTATCTGTAAAATTTATCAACAGTCAGTCAGGACAGGAGCGAGCACAATACATCTCAACAAATCATAGTAGGTTAGAAAATATAATCATGCAGTAAAGTAAGATACAGGATCTGAAGAAATACAGTATGTAAACAGGGAGAGAGAACTGTAATAGAAATATCTACTATAAATAGAGAACTAACAATGGCTAGTGATGTAGAGTACAAGATAGCACATGTGAACGGGACAGGTTTGTACATGATCTACACTAAAGAGTTGTACATGATCTACACTACTATGGAATTGTTCATATGACTACTAGCACTCCTCCGTTTCCCCAATCAATACACAAGGATCTAAACAGGTTATGTTATTGTATATGATATCACATGGGGCCCTTAAAAGGGTGCACATGATAGTATACATGAAGGCTCTGTGAACATGAGAGTATATGATTCATAAGAGTGTACATGTATGGTGAAAGCACAGGAGTACATGATGAAAGTGAAACACACATGACACAATGTACCGATGCTCCCGAGGGGGATAACATCGCATGAAGAGATCCGTATAGTACTAATCCGTGATAATGTCGTGACAGCATCAAGTATAGTAATCTAAAGCAGGAATATAATTCTAAGCAGGATATGAAATGATCAGAGAATGTACTCGCCTGATAACCTGAACAGCTGATAAGTATAGGGGTCCAACTGAAGCCACAGAGTCCTATTTAAAGCAACACAGGTTACAAGGTGTTCAAGTTGAAATAAATGAAACTCTACTAGCCATCTATATTATCCTAGGGTCTTTTAAGTCAAAACAACTCTAGGTCGACTCCGGTCAATAATCTAGTCAAACTAGGTCAAGTGTTGACTTACAGTTGACTTTGGGTCAACTGGTCAACTCTGGTCAAACAGGGTCAATTCTAGTCTAATATAAAGTGTACTTCGTTATTTGTACGTCAAAACTTACAACACGCAAATCGAGACAAGATGATCAACGGTAAAGTTGATAATTTTATTATAGTGATCCATGTGTCCAATTTGTCAATTTCAGCGATGTGAGATTACTGGAATTGACTGATCTCAGTTTCGTTGTACTAATCCCAAAATACGAACAATATAAGAATTAATTATTAATTAATTATAAAAAGGTTAAACTCAGAGAAATTATCAACAAACATTGTCGGACGATGAAATAAACATCGCTAACGTGTCCAGAATGGTCAAATTAGCTAGAATAGCCTACCCAACAGTCCAATTTGGACACAAGGGTAAAAAGGTAATTTTGGGTCAAAACGGTGTCCGTGTCGGAGCCGTTTTGCACCAAAAACGTACAAGAAAACAAGTCTCTAAAATATAATAAATTATATGTCCACGAAACCAGAATGACGATACGAACCCAACGGTATCTCCAGAATTAGATTCCGTTGACCCGATCTCAATTTGGTCCGTTGACCAGAACTTGAAATTCCGGTTTGCACGGAAATACGTGCCGGAGCCAAAGTTCTCAAAACTCAGCTAACTACATGTCAACGAGTCCAGAATGACGATACGAACTCAACGTATATCCGAAATTGGATTCCGATGAGCCGGCGTCAAAAGGTCCCGTTGACCAGAATGTGGGACCCACTTTGTACCGAAATACGTGCCCGGGCCCACGTTCTCCAAATCTAACAAATTTTATATGAAAACATGCCAGAACGACGCCACGAATCTAATGGTGGTGTCAGAAATGAAATCTGGAGTCCCGTGTTCAAAATAAAATTTTACAAGTTGGAAATTACGAATTCGGACGGCCAAGTTTGGCGTCGAATTCAACCAATCAAATAAGCTCACAATGAAACGAAACTGGAGGGGTAGTAAGAGGGTTATACCTGTCACGCCCCGATCCCGCTAGGGTCGTCCGTCTTGCCTGGATCCCTGCGGGATCGATCGTCCTCGCTAAGGCGTGATGCCGTGCAAGCCTAAGTTGCGCTTGCACAAGGCCATGTACCTGCACAAAAACAACTAGTCAAGCAAAAACACACGCACGCACCCATTAGTTAAGCACACACGCACGACCCATTCATTGCAGAAAACCAAATATTGGACACAGAGATTTGAAATGGAAATACTCATTTTATTGATAGCTTGATTGGAATACAAGTACAAAGCTTTGCGAACTCAGATTTGCCTTATAAGTTAGCTACATGATTCTCTTTGAAACTCTTTTGAAATTAGCCACAATGCCCATACATGATATCCCTTTATTACAAGCTGGAATTGAAAGACACCTTCAGAAGGAAAAGAAACTTGAACTTGACTTGAAATGAAAATGAAACTTCGAGGCGATCCACGAGCTCTACTGGGCTAGACGAGCTTCGGTGCCTCACTTGAAATCCCCCTGTCTCCTTTTGCTTTCTGAAAAGGATGCCCACAATATGGGTTAGCACACATCATGTATTGGCGAGCGGCTTTTGGCCGAACTCGCAAATCTCTGCACTAAATCAATATGTTGAGCTAACATTTACTAGTGAACTTTCTACTTGTCTAGGTTCTTTTAACAATTCATAAGAACATGACAGTAGAATATATCATAGCAACTTACCATCGCCGACAGTCATCCCTGCACAAAACCACGTTAGCACAATTTGCATAATGAGTAATTCATGATTCATTCTTGCAGATATTGAAGTTGTCATTAGGGTCATGCAGGTGGACTATTCTATATGTTGGTCCATGGGTTATCCCCATGATTAGCCGCTGTGACTCTTTGGTTCAGCTCGTCGCTAAGGACTCAGATATCGGCTACACTTTTAACATGGGTTTCTTTTACCCAATGTGCTCATCTCTCCTAGGCCGAGCGGTTCCAGGTGCCCCCAGATACCACCCGAGAGACAAATAATTCCTTGTATACAAGTTGTCCGAGACCAAATGCATGCTCTAGCCGTTCTATCATATGAGGCATACTTGGACTTATGCACAGATATACGACACGTTTGATTCGTGCCTTCAGGTTCATCTCAACACGTACAAGTTGTTTGTACGTGTCTACATTTTTAAGCAGACTAGTGACAAGCAGATGATCATTCATATCGAGCAGATAGAGTAGCAACACATATTCTTGCATTTGATTCAATTCAATTATCTTCTCTTATCTTTTGTGGATGTGGTATCGTTGATCATTGGGACAAGGAAACAGAGTGGACTAGAGATCATTTTATTAGGGCGTACAGATCAATGTCTGTTCGGTTGAAGCAACTCACCGAGATGAATCTTAGTTGAGAGAACGAGGGACTTCATGCGCCGTTCACGAACAATTCACGCGGCCTACAATGGCACCAACAGTTGATTAGCGTACTTCGTCTCTTTCTCTCAAGATTCGGAATGAATACGAAATACGATGAAAGCGAATAATGAAAACCAATCATCGAAAACCAACACGAAAACGCATTCATCAAAACCAAGCAGCGAGAGAAAACATTCAGCAAAACTCTTGGATTCATTTCAATATAAGCCAATCCATCAATTAGAAAGGTTCATTACATTTCATCCGTGATCAATCGATACCGGCAAAGGTTTCACCAAAAACTCAGTTCATGACTGAGTCAACAAGTCGTAGGTATTACATAGTGGACTGCGAGAAGCAGGGCACTACATAATAACCCACTGAGAAAAAGTTTTGTCCTCAAAACTTAAGATACAAACTCACCTCCACTTTCTGGATCAAGCAAGGTGGACAGGTTATAGACACGAGCATTAGTCCACTGCGGCTGGTTGTGCGGATTGTCTCGAAGGGGCGGTGGGCCTGGCAGCTGCCCACGCTCTTCAGTGTCATCTCTATTTCAATTTCTCTTCGGGCAATTTCTGATGGCGTGACCCTGTTGGCCACAATGAAAACAAGCGTGGTTTGCGGAACGACAGTCCTCCTTGGTGTGTCCATGCTTTCCACAGTGACTGCATACCAAACCTTTTGCAAAGCGACATTCTTCATTCGCATGTCCTCGTCGACCGCAGTGGGTACAGGTTGTTTTATTTCGTGGTTCCCATCGGTCTTTTTCTCTCCGTCATGATATCTCTTGGCGGGCTGGTTGCGACTGTTCTACGTCTTTGCTGACGCCTTCTTTTGTTGGAACTGTTCCACCTGTAGCGCCGCCTCAAAGGCCTGAGAATAGGACCCGTATTCTCGATTCAGCACACTTAACTGGATGTCGTCATTCAGACCTTCAACGAATCGATTTATGCGAGTCTGTTCTGTGGGGAGCAAATCAGCGGCAAAATTTGCTAGCTTAGCAAATTCAGACTCATAGTCCTCCATGGACATATCTCCCTGTTTTAGTGTGATGAAGTCATCCTCCATCTTCTTACTCATGGCTAGAGGCAGATATTGATCCAGAAATGCCTTCTTGAACAAGGCCCATGAGATTCCCATTCCTAGCCGTTGCGAGTAGCGCCGGCTTCTTGTCTTCCTCCAATCCTTCGCCCGCAGCCGTAGGAGCATAACGACACAAACTACCTTCTTGCCATTTGGAACTCCTATGAACGCGAACAGACTCTATTTTATCTATCCAGTCCATCACCTTGTCGGGTGACGTCCTGGCTTCAAATTCCGGAGGTTTCGCGTCCAAGAAGTCCTTTGGCCTAAAGACAGTGTGCCTTTGCGCTGGCTGGGGCACATCACCCTCTACGGGCTCGATCTCGGGCATTTCTATTGGTTTCGTCGCTGCGGTGGCATCTCGATTTGCCGCAAGCACCGTGACAAGCTGGGTCAAGCATCCAACTGCCTTTGTTGGGCCTCCGCTCGGGCCTGATGTATCGGATTTCGTTCTTCATTGTCCTGTCTCTGTAACTCCAATATTGTCATGATCCGTTCTACCGCATCGGTCGAGCCAGATGGACGAGGAGGAGCCATTTCTCTACAAAATAGTATAACTTCTGTCAGTCTCATAAAATATTATGGACTTATTGTATGGGGCATTGGTTTTCATAACTCAAAAATCGGGACACTTTTGAAAGCCGTCAAAGTACTTTATATACTTTTTCAAAATCGATATTTGCAAGAGGCCAAGGACGTAAAACTGTGCTCTGATACCACTTTGTCACGCCCCGATCCCGCTAGGGTCGTCCGTCTTGCCTGGATCCCTGCGGGATCGATCATCCTCGCTAAGGCGTGATGCCGTGCAAGCCTAAGTTGCGCTTGCACAAGGCCATGTACCTGCACAAAAACAACTAGTCAAGCAAAAACAAACGCACGCACCCATTAGTTAAGCAAAACACACGCACGCACCCATTCATTGCAGAAAACCAAATATTGGACACAGAGATTTGAAATGGAAATACTCATTTTATTGATAGCTTGATTGGAATACAAGTACAAAGCTTTATGAACTCAGATTTGCCTTATAAGTTGGCTACATGATTCTCTTGAAACTCTTTTGAAATTAGCCACAATGCCCATACATGATATCCCTTTATTACAAGCTGGAATTGAAAGACACCTTCAGAAGGAAAAGAAACTTGAACTTAACTTGAAATGAAAATGAAACTTCGAGGCGATCCACGAGCTCTACTGGGCTAGACGAGCTTCGGTGCCTCACTTGAAATCCCCCTGTCTCCTTTTGCTTTCTGAAAAGGATGCCCACAACGTGGGTCAGCACATCATGTACTGGCGAGCGGCTTTTGGCCGAACTCGCAAATCTCTGCACTAAATCAATATGTTGAGCTAACATTTACTAGTGATCTTTCTACTTGTCTAGGTTCTTTTTAACAATTCATAAGAACATGACAGTAGAATATATCATAGCAACTTACCATCGCCGGCAGTCATCCCTGCACAAAACTACGTTAGCACAATTTACATAATGAGTAATTCATGATTCATTCTTGCAGATATTGAAGTTGTCATTCGGGTCATGCAGGTGGACTATTCTATATATTGGTCCATGGGTTATCCCTATGATTAGTCGCTGTGACTCTTTGGTTCAGCTCGTCGCTAAGGACTCAGATATCGGCTACACTTTTAACATAGGTTTCTTTTACCCAGTGTGCTCATAATCTCTCCTAGGCCGAGCGGTTCCAGTGCCCCCAGATACCACTCGAGAGACAAATAATACCTTGTATACAAGTTGTCCGAGACCAAATGCATGATCTAGCCGTTCTATCAGATGAGACACACTTGGACTTATGCACAGATGTACGACACGTTTGATTTGTGCCTTCAGTTTCATCTCAACACGTACTAGTTCGTCTGTACGTGTCTACATTTTCAAGCAGACTAGTGACAAGCAGATGATCATTCATATCGAGCAAATAGAGTAGCAACACATATTCTTGCATTTGATTCAATTCAATTATCTTCTCTTATCTTTTGTGGATGTGGTATCGTTGATCATTGGGACAAGGCAACAGAGTGGACTAGAGATCATTTTATTAGGGCATACAGATCAATGTCTGTTCGATTGAAGCAACTCACCGAGAATCTTAGTTGAGAGAACGAGGAACTTCACGCGCCGTTCACGAACAATTCACGCGGCCTACAATGGCACCAAAGTTGATTAGCATACTTCGTCTCTTTCTCTCAAGATTCGGAATGAATGCGAAATACGATAAAAGCGAACAATGAAAACCAATCATCGAAAACCAACACGAAAATACATTCATCAAAACCAAGCAGCGAGAGAAAACATTCAGCAAAACTCTTGGATTTATTTCAATAGAAGCCAATCCATCAATTGGAAAGGTTTTATTGCATTTCATCCGTGATCAATCGATACCGGACAAGTTTCACCAAAAACTCAGTTCATGACTGAGTCAACAAGTCGTAGGTATTACATAGTGGACCGCGAGAAGCGGGGCACTACAATACCAGCTTCGTACAGGAACTGGTAGCACGCCAAACGGAGCTGCGGTGGAGAAGATACAAGCTGACGAAGTTGGCCCCGCAAAACTGTCCAAATTTAATACAATTTAAACGGTCAACTTGGTGGCCGGTTTTGATGTATCAAACGATAAAATTAACGGATGAAAATTGACATGAGTGAAGGTGGATATACCGAGATTGTGACGGAGCGAAGGAATCGCCGATCCAACGGTCGAATTTCCGGGAAAACGCACGCGAAGTCGCTACGACGGAGCATGAATTCTGAGTTCCAAACTCGCGCGCGCCGACGGGATCTCGTTCAAAACGTACGAATAGGCTATTCGGTGCGTCGGAGAAGAAGGTGCGCGTTCAGGAAGGGTCGTCGGAGACTCGTGCGGCCGGTGGGGGGTCGCCGGTGGCCTCGCACGACGGCGGCGACGCACGTCGGCGGCGGCGGTGGCCGCCATGCACGCACGTGCGTTCGTGCTAGGGCACGCTGTAGCCGCTGCTGCTGCTGTGCGAAGCCTTACGCGGTGGCGCGCGGCCACAGCGAGCGGCAGGGTGGTGGCCATGGATCGAGTGGTGGAGGTGGTTGGCGGTGGTTGAGATGGGAGTGGTGATGGTGGTGGTGCGGTGAAGTGTTGGAAAGAAGGAGGAGGATGGGTGGTCAGGTTGTGTGAGGTGGAGGAGCTGTGGTGGCGCGACGGCCGGCCATGGGTGGCGACGGCATCGGCCAGCCGGAGGGGAGGTCAGCCATGGGTGGTCGGGGTGTGGAATGGTGTGATGAAGTGTTGTTATAGATGCCGTTGTTGTTGTTCTTTTGTGTGGGAATAGAATAATTGTTTAGAGAGAGAGAGAAAGAGTAATAAATGTGAGAGGGAAGAGAGAGAAAAGATTCTTTCCATAGTTTTTAGGGCCGGCCAATGTGGGTAGGGGGTATTGGGGAGTTGTCATGAGGAGATTGAATGGCTAGGATTAAATTAGGAGAATCCAATGGCTAGGGTTAATATTGGAAAAAATTGGTCATTCCATGGAATTAAAAATCAATAGAAAATTTCTATTAAATATAGAAAAATAGGCAAAATGAGTACTTGATATTTTGGACAAAAAAGTTGAGGGTGTCATGATGGAGGGTAGCACGAAGTTGGGTCGGACTCGGTGGAGCCGGATTGGATCAAAATCGGACATCGTGCAAAAATCGAATTAAAATAAGTGTCGATGATCATGGGTAAATAAGTAGCAAATGGGGATTCCAATAAATGGGACACAAGCGGCAGGCGGATAGTAGACTCAATATGGGCCATGTCCATAGTTGGGGCTGACAGGTTTTGGTCGACAGGGGACCCACTAATCAAGTTGGAAAATAAATATGACACCGTTGGGTGAAATAAAATCGGGTCACGTGTCAGGAAAGTTGTGCGAAGCCAATGGAGCACAAAATGGCGTGTCTGAGTGGGACACAAAGGTCATGGGTGACGAGCGTCTCGAGTAGATCATCAATGAGAAGTTGGTTTCAAGAAACTGACTGGTCTTGCGCTCCCAAATTAAAAGTCACGGTAACGTGCTAATAATGATCAAGGAAAAGAGTGGAAAATTAATTAATAATCAAATGGTCTAAATCGACCAGAAGTTTCGCGAAGCAAAAGGAGCACAAGGGAACAAGTTTGAGTGGGACACTATATACCGTCATGAAGGTAATCCTGTCCACTCCAAAACTCGTGAAGAAGATTTCCAGAGTTGAACATCCCTGACACTCCAAATATCAAAGGCATGGAAAAGCACACTTAAGGATAAATAAACAGAAAAATTATTTATTGAAACTTAATCAATCAGAAAATAAAATAATAATATAAAAATTAAAAAAATCAACCCGAAATTCAGGGTGCTTACAGGAATTGTGCAGGCACCACTCAGGAGGCTCGGTTGACATGCACGTATATCAGGGACGCCCGAATATATGCACGATCCGACTCGAGTGGTGATGGTAGATTTTGCTATCACAAGGCTTGGCTAAAATGCATATATTTTGGGGATGCCTAGAATATATGCACGATCCAACCAAGTGATACGTTAAATTCAAGTGAGATTTGAGGGAACGCATCGGAGAAGTGTGTGCGAGAGTCGTTGAACGTTCGAGTGGTAAGTCAAGGAGTAAGTACTTAGTTAGTTTCAAGGACGAAACTTTTTCTGAGTGGTGTATGATGTAGTGCCCCGTCCCGCTAAGTCAATCGGAGGAATAGGAATGCCGACGACGTTCGAACTTGGCCTTGCAACGGCTGCTCAGAGACATCGCTCGGTCGAGACGACCGCTCGCTTAGGTAGGATAGTCTCGGTGAACTCGCCTCATCTTTGCCTTCACATAACAAATCGCATGTTTTCAACTTGCACAAGTAGGCTTAATAATAAAAGAGATGAATCCACATAGCTAAAGGGAGTAATCCCGATGGGTCGAATTGAGATAGAATATGGAAAGGTCCAACGGTCGGCTTAGAATTGGTACACGACGTGCTTTGAAAATGACACTCGGTCCTTCGTACCGTGGCTTGGGAGAAGGAAAGTTGGTCTTCGACACAAAACTATGAACTTGTCTAAGTCATAGGCGTCACCCGCATAAATGCTTGATAAAGCATGCACGTTTCCACTGCGCAAGGTTTGGCAGAGCCTTTGCTCGTCCCTCGGATTAAGTTGTAGGATTGAGTAAGTTAGGCAAAGTTATGCCGGTCGACCTAAGTCATTCCAAGTGCTGTCCTGCTCATTCTGCGATTGTCAAGTTAAGTAGCCCCACGATCTCAAGGCCCGTCTACTTGGGCAGGAGTGTTACGTAGAACACGGTTGGCTTAAGGTACAATGCATGGACTTAGTGTTTAAGGCACGAGCTACAGTTGCTTTCATGTCGAGTTTAGAAAAAGGGCTATCAAAGGGGCATTTCTAAGTTGAGTTAAAAGGATATGGCATCAAGGGAGAAGGCCCGCGACCGTGGGTCGTCGAGGGATCTCAAGGATACATTAAGGAAAAAGGCTCGCGAGCGTGGGTCGTCGAGGGATCTCAATGATAGAAGTCTTGAACATGGTTTTGAAAGAGAGGGTAACATTAAAAGAAGGATGACTGTGTGAGACGTCAGTTTGTGTCGAGTCTTGCATGGTCATGGACAACATGTCGACAAGGGTGAAGTTTCCTCGAATGGCAACCCTGGGCCGTGGGACCGACTCGGCCTAGAAGGAAACATGGTATAGTCGTGCGTAAGGTTTTGGCACGGGTTAAAGCGGGGGCTTGCAACGGAGCTAGCTACTTGCGTTAAAAGGTCCCCAATTTAACCAAGCTATACGTCTCAGGATAGCTTGTGATGCTAGTGGCCAAGTTCATATAGATGTCGGTAAATAGTGGCTATCCGCTTGTATGTCTTTGGATTGAGTCGAGTTGAAGGTGTGTACAGTTAGAACACAAAGTATGGGCCTAAGATTGGGTTTCAACATAGGCGTCGTGCTTCAGCATGAGATGTGGCGTCGAGTCTTATGTGTTGACATATGAGTTACAAAAGTTGGGTTTGAGTTGTTCGAGTTTAAGTCAGAAATCGCCGCAAGGCAAGTTGGTCAAGTGACACTAAGTTCACAAGTCTCGATTGGGTCAGTTGATGATCAAAGTAGCAAGGGCCACAAGGCGGCGATATGGTTAAGTCTTACTGAGTTGCGAGGCACGGTCTCAGTAAAGGGTTTGTAGCACGGTCACATGGAAATGGAGTCTCATCGCGTAGTTGTGTCTCTGATTTTAAGCAGTAAGGTAAATACGACTCGATAGGTTAACGTTGTTGGCACGAGAAGGGTCTTGAGGTAAGGTATGAGTTAACGTTGAATGTTGCAAGCACGGAATGGTCTAATGACACAAAATAGTTAAGGCGTCGGTCATAAAACTGATCCTAAGTCATGAGTAGAAAGACAATTGGTAAGAGGGGACTATGTTGCACAAAGTAAATTAACGTATTGGTTTTGTATGGGTAGGCGACGAGCTCATTCCACCAGTACAGTTGAGTACTGACACCAATATAGTTTACATGTGCAGGCACAGATAGAAGCTCGTAGCACGGAGTTCGCTTGGATGCGTCGAAGCACGGAGTTCCATGGCGATTCGAAGCGTACGACCGCGTGGAGTCAAGACTTATACGGGACATAATGTATGGACGTCGTCTTCCAAAGCATCCGCTGGCCCAAGATTTGTAATTGAGAGATGAGAGAGAGCTGAGTGATTTGTAATGTGAGACGAGTGTATTTGAGTGATTGTAATCTTGGCCTTGCGCCCCCATTGTAACCTTATTCAATATCAATAAAAGAGCTTCTTTGAATAACTTGTGTTTTGTTTCTAAATTTTTGTTGCATGTTTAATGTCTCTGCATGGGACTTCTGTGCGACGACCCCGTCGCAGCCGCTGAAATCGGCCGTTATGGAACCCGCCTTGCACGAGCGCAATCTAGGCTCGTGCAGCATCACGCCTTAGCGAGGATGATCGCTCCTACGGGAGTGGGGAGTGACACGGCGCTTGTGGCAAATCGAGATACCACCGCAGCGACCAAACCAACGAAAATGCCCGAGATTGAGCCCGTGGTGGGTGACGAACCCCAGCCAACGCAAAGGCACACTTTCTTTAGGCCAAAGGACTTCTTAGACGCGAAATCTCTAAAATTTAAAGGCAGGACATCACCCAATTAGGTGATGGACTGGATTGATAAAATGGAGAGTCTGTTCGCCTTTGTAGGAGTTTCGAGTAGCAAGAAGTTAGTTTGTGCCATTCTGCTTCTACGGCTACGGGCGAAGGATTGGTGGAAGGCGAAGAAGCCGGCGCTGCTCGCAACAGCTGGAAATGGAAAGATCTCATGGGCCCTATTCAAGAAAGAATTTCTGGAACAGTATCTCCCTTCTGCTATCAGCCAGAAGATGGAGAATGACTTCGTCACTTTGAAACAAGGGAGCATATCCGTGGAAGATTATGAATCTGAATTTGCTAAGCTGGCCAATTTTGCTGCTGTTATGCTACCAACAGAGCAGGCCTGTATAAATTGGTTCATTCAAGGTCTGAACGATGACATCCAATTGAGTGTACTGAATCGAGAATGTGAGACATATCCTCAGGCCTTTGAGGCAGCGCTTCAAGTGGAATAATTTAGCCTGAGGAAGGCGTCAACTAAAATTCAGTGCAATCGCAATCCATCTACAAAAAGATACCAAGATGGAGAGAAGAAAATAGAGAGGGAACCTCACAACAAGATTGAGTGCACTTTCTGCGACCGCCTGGGCCATGTCAGAGAAAATTGTCGTTCCCTCAACAAGAAATGCTTCAACTATAGTCAGAAAGGCCACAGCTACAGAGATTGTCCAAAGAAGTGATATACGACACGAAACAGAGATAATGTAGAGGAGCATGGGCCGCTGCTAGAGCCACCGCTGCTCTGTGATAATCCACACAATCAGCAGTTACGGAATGCCAATACTGCGATCGCGTGCGTCTATAGCCTCGCCTCCCTACTTGATAAAGATGGCAATTCTAGTGGAGGTACGTTTGTATCTTAAGTTTTGAGGACAAAACTTTTTCTCAGTGGGTTATTATGTAGTGCCCCGCTCCTTGCGGTTCACTATGTAATACCTACGACTTGCTGACTCAGTCTCGAACTGAGTATTCGGGGAAACCTTTGCCGGTATCGATTGATCATAGTTGAAATGCAATGAACCTTTCCAATTGATGGATTGGCTTCTATTGAAATGAATCCAAGAGTTTTGTTGGATGTTTTCTTTCGTTACTTGGTTTTGATGAATGCGTTTTCGAGTTGGTTTTCGATGATTGATTTTCATTGTTCGCTTTCATCGTATATCGCATTCATTCCGAATATTGAGAGAAAGAGACCGAAGTATGCTAATCAGATGTTGGTGCCTATGCACGGGGACGTATAGACATACATAGGATGTGAACGGCACGTGAAGTCCCTCCTTCTCTCAACTAAGATTCATCTTGGTGAGTTGCTTCAACCGAATAGACATTGATCTGTACGCCCTAATAAAATGATCTCTAGTCTACTCTTTTGTTGTGTTCCGCTGATCAACGATACCAAACCAACAGAAGATAAGATACAAAGAATTAAACTTATATGCTAATCAAAGAACAGTTGCCTTACTCGTGCTTGATATGAATGATTACAAGTTCTTATTCTGCTGCAAGAGATTGTTGTAAATGTTGCTAAAGTCATATGACAGAGATGATATAGCTTGCCGTATAGAGAACAAGAGCAAGACGGTAATACAGAGAATTTGCATATGTTGTCATAATAGAGATTTATTTGATAGAGTGCATTCATGCATTTGGTCTCGGACAACTTGTGTACACAGGTCTTCGCGACCAGTTTGGAGGCACCTGAGCTACTCGGCCTAAGGGGGATTAGAGTAACGCCCTGCAGTAAAGAAACCAAGGGGTGTATAGAGTGTCCTTAGCGACGAGCTGAACCCAAGAGTCACAGCGGCTAATCACGGGGAATGACCCGTGGACCAACATGTAGTTAGGTGCATTTATGAAATCAGAGTGCATTGCAACCTAACAAAAGATACAAAATTCAACAGTATGCCTTTATATCATATGCAAATTGTGCTAACCTGTCTTGTGCAGGAAAGACTGTCGGCGATGGTAAGATTATTATACAGTGCTTTCTGCTGCTATGTTTCTTATGAATTGTTAAAAAGAATCTAGACAAGTAGAAAGATCACTAGTAAATGTTAGCTTCACATGTTGATTTAGTGCAGAAATTTGCGAGTTCGGCCAAAAGCCACTCGCCAGTACATGATGTGTGCTGACCCACGTTGTGGGCATCCTTTTCAGAAAGCAAAGAAGATAGGGGGATTTCAGATGAGGCACTAAAGCTCGTCTAGCCCAGTAGAGCTGCGGACTGCCTCGAAGCTACTTTTCATTTCAGCCAAATTACAAGTTTCCATTTCCTTTGAAGGTATCTTTTCAATTCCAGCTTGTAATAAAGGGATATCATGTATGGGCATTGCGACTATTTCAAAGAGAGTTTCAAAGAGAATCATGTAGCCAATATAAGGTAATTATGAGTTTACAAAGCTTTGTACTTGTATTTCTATCAAAGTTTATCAATAAAAGAAGTATTTCCATTTCAAAGCTCTGTGTCCAATATTTAATTTTTTGTAATAAATGGGTGAGTGCATGTGTTTTGCTTGACTAATTGTTTTGTGCAGGTACATAGCCTTGTGCAAGTGCAACTTAGGCTTGTATGGCATCACGCCTTAGCGAGGACGATCGATCCCGCAGGGATCCAGGCAAGACGGACGACCCTAGCGGGATCGGGGCGTGACAGGCGAGGAGCTCATTCCACCAGTACAGTTGAGTACTGACACCCACATAGTTTCCATGTACATGCACAGGTAGAAGCTCGTGGTGCAGAGTTCGCTTGGATGCGTTAAGGCACATAGTTCCTTGGCGATTCGAAGCGTACGGCCGCATGAAGTCAAGACTTATACGGGACATAATGTATGGACGTCGCCTTCCGAAGCATCCGCTGGCTCAAGACTTATATTTGAGAGATGAGAGAGAGCTGAGTGACTTGTAAGGTGAGAAGAGTGAGCTTGAGTGAATTATAATCTTGGCCTTGCGCCCTTTTGTAATCTTCATTTCAATATCAATAAAGAGCTTCTTGAATGACTTGTGTTTTGCTTTAAATTCCGCTGCTATTATTTAATGTCTCTGCTTGGGACTTCTGTGCGATGACCCCGTCGCAGCCGCTGAAATCGGCCGTTATAGAACCCGTCTTGCACAAGCGCAACCTAGGCTCGTGCGGCATCATGCCTTAGCGAGGACGATCTCTTATACGGGAGCAGGGCGTGACAACCATAAGGTTCCCGGTTAGGGTTAATGCCTCGACTTTGTAAGCCAAGTCATAGCGGAGTAGCACCGCAAATAGGCAGGTAGCCGAATGTTGTATGATAATCGTAATAAAGAGAGGTAGACAGCACTACAAAGAGGACGATGTCCTTATGTTACAGTGGCATGACACCATGAAGAGGTACCAGGTAGGGTAAAGCCTCGGCTTTACGAGCCATGTCATAGCTGTAGTGCCCCGTCCCGCTCAGTCAATCGGAGGAATCGAAACGCCGACGGCGTTCGGACTTAGCCTTGCAACGGCTGCTCAAAGACATCGCTCGGTCGAGACGACCGCTCGCTCAGGTGGGGCAGTTTCAGTGAACTTGCCCCATCTTAGCCTTCACATAATAAATCGTATGTTTTTAACTTGCACAAGTAGGCTTGATAATAAAAGAGATAAATTCACATAGCTAAAGGGAATAATCCTGACGAGTCGAATTGAGTTAGAATATGAAAAGGTCAACGGTCGGCTTAGAGTTGGTGCACGGTGTGCTTTAAAAATGACACTCGGTCCTTCGTCCCGTGGCTTGGGAGAAGAAAAAGTTGGTCTTTCACACAAACTGTGAATTAGCCTAAGTCATAGGCGTTGCCCGCGTAAATGCTCGATAAAGCATGCACGCTTCCACGATGCAAGGCTTGACGTAGCCTTTGTTCGTCCCTTGGATTAAGTTGTAGGCTTGATTAAGTTAGGCAAAGTGATGGTGGTCGACCTAAGACATTCCAAGCACGGTCCTATGAGTTCTACGGCTGAGTATAGCCACGAAGTCCTACGGTTTCAAATCTAGTCGTATGGAGTATGAGTTGGGCGATAGTGTCACGTAGAGCACGATGGGCCTAAGGCACGATGCACGGACTTAGCGTTTAAGGCATGAACTACGGTTGATTTAATAAGTTTTTGGAGAAAGAACTATCAAATGGGAATTGAGTTGAATGAAATGATATGGTAATATGGAAAGAATGCTCGTGACCGTGGGTCATCGAGGGGTCCTTGAGGGGTCTCAAGGATAGAAGACTTGAACTTGGTTTTAGAAAGAGATGATAATACTGAAAGTAGAATGGCTGTGTGAGACGTCAGTTTGAGTGAAGGGTCTTGCATGGTCATTGGACAACTTGTCGACAAGGTAGAGTTTCCCCGTAACGACAACCCAGGACCATGGGACCGTTTCGGCCAAAAGGAAACACGGTGATAGCTGTGCTGACTCGATAGCACCGGGTTAGTCGGAGACTTCCAGGGGGCTAGCTACCTTGCGCTGGAAGGGTCCCGGCCAACCGCAAGCTATATGTCCAAGATAGCTCGTTATGCTAGTGACCTCATATAGATGAGTCGGCACGGGCGGTAATCCGCGAGTGTGCCTTTGGATTGAGTCGAGTATTGAGTACACTATATCAAGGAGTCGAGTTGAATGCGTGTGTATAGTCAGAAGATAATGTTCGGGCCTAAGATTTAGCTGTAACGAAGACACCGTGCTTCGGCACGAGATGTGGCATCGAGTCCTATGTTGTCGGCATATAAGTTGCATAGTTATGGTTTGAGTTGTCATGAGTTTAAGTCAGGAGATGCCGCAAGGCAAAGTTGGTCGAGTGACACTTAGTTCACAAGTTGGATGGGTCAGTTGATGATTTAGTAACAAAGGGCCACGAGGCAGCAAGGGCCGCGAGGCGACGATATGATCGAGTCTCATTGAGTTGCGAGGCACGGCCTCACCAAGGGTTTATAGCACGGTCACATGAAAATGAAGCCTCATCGCGTAGTTGCGTCTCTGATTTTGTAACACCCAGTTTCTAAAATGGGGATAATTTTGAAATTTTGTATTTTAATTTATTTAATTATGGTATTTAAAATTTTATATGATTTTTATTGATTTTTAATCATTTTAAAACTATTTAAATCATGACTTGTGATTTTGATGTGCAGCTTGTGAAACCGTAGAGACTGTCTGCCCTAGAGCCTAGCCATGTGATTAGGGTGTTTAATTATCATTTTTAGCCTAGGGTAATTTGGTTATTTTGACTTATTTGAATTTTTTTGATGATTTATCAAATTGGTGAATTCCTAGTTTATGCTTTGACTAGTTTGAGACTTGTAGACTAGCCTAGAACCTAACCCTAGCTATGGTAACCCTAGCCTAACTTGAGTTAACCCATTTTAGTCATTAGAGATTGGTTTTAGAATGAGGGGATTAGGTTTAGTGAAATTAAGTCATGACTTATGGTTTAATGCAATGACTTATGATTTAATGACTTGTAAATTGAACCATAGGCCCATGACTTAAGCCCAAACCCCAACAAGCCCACCCATGGCAGCCAACCTAGGGTTCCACACCCCTATTTCATGACTCTTCCATTTGTTCTTGCCTCTTTTCTTATTTTTCTCTCAAGCTTTGAAGAAAGAGGTATAGCCATCTTTTCCAATCCATAACTTTCCCATTTTAACTCCTTTTTGGCTCAAACCACTTGCATAAGATTCTAATTGTCTCCCTCTTGCTGTTCATGGAGGATAATCCCAGCTTTGGGGCAATTTGGAGAGTTTGGCTAACAAAGAGAAATCCCCCTTTTGAAGCTTTTTATTGGAATTTCAACATATAGGTAAATCCCTATTCCTTCCACCAAATTTTGTTTTCTTTGCATGGATAGGAAGCCCTAGGTGTCCTCTCTCTGTTGGTATAGGCATTGTTACGTTTCGTGTCCAATACGTGTCCGTATCGGACACGTATCAGCGGATACACCTATATGTTTGATGAAATGCCACAGTGGGCATTTTATCCTTGTTTTCTGTTTCTATTTGAATAGAAAATTTGGGTTTCATGTTGTTTATTGGTTTCCAGTTGACTGAGGTAGTTTTGGTGTCGTGTCGCGTCGTATTGGACACGTGAATACACTGGTTTCTCGTGCACCGTACGAGAGTAGCAGTCCCCTGCTACTCGGGGGCCATAACTCGCTGGACATGCCACCTCGACACTTGAAACTTGGTGTGGAGGAGGGGGCCATATCTAACATACCCCTCACCAAGTTTCGTGGCCTCCTGTGGCGTGTCGGACACGATATATGGCCTGCACTGATTCATGTACTGTGCACACACGCAAAAATTCGCGTCTGATACGACCCTTTTTCTCCTGACACGACTCACGTGGACACGATATAGACACATGTACACGTCCCCCTAGTCTAGGCGTACACGTGTGCACACCCACGTGTTGTATCGTGTCGCGTGTCATGTTCTACAGATACGTGCACGCGTGCACGACACTGTCTAGTGCACGGTTCATGTGTCTGTGTTGTGTTCTGTTTGAACACTTTGTGTCCAATTTCCTGGACACGAATGGATCCCCCTAGACACGTGTACACATGGGGGACACTTCCATATGCCTGATTGTGGGTTTTCCTTAGGTTTTGGTTTTCGAAATAGGGAGAATCCCTATTTTCTGATATGAACTGTTAAGTATCAGTCTGTGATTAAATTTCCAGTTATTTTTGAAGTTTTAAATGTTTAAATTATGGTTTTAAATTACTAATTAGATCCTAGACTTGGTTAACAATCTCTGTTAGTTGATGTTACTTACTGGAATAGGTTGTTGTCATGTAAAATGGGATTTGAACTTGAAGTTCATGCATGGACTGATACCATATTATATTTTCCAGTTCCCTGAACTTTAATCCTATTTTAAATCCTATTTTAACTGATGGTTATGTATCACTAATGATCCTACATAGTTGCTAGTTCATGATTATTTTGAACTTCCATCTAGATTAGGATTTTTGTTATGGAAATGGAAATTGGACTGTATGTTGGTTTAATTCTAAGATTGACTGTAATGCTCATCTTAATGTTCACCTATCTCTAAAAACCTGAGAAGCATTTTCCAAAACCTGAGATTTGGTTATATTGAATAACTGAGATTGTAACTTGATTTTGGGTTTCTTGAATTGAGTTTCATATAATTAAATCACTGAACCTGGGATTAAATGACATGTGGGGGTTTATATTGATTTATGTTAAGTGGATTCCTTCCTTAGTAACTGTCATTTTGCCATGTAACCTGAGAACACAGGCTACTTTGTTTCTGTCACAAAATAGGAACACACCCAACTGTCATTCGATTTTCTGAAGGTTCAATGCATGTCTAACTATTTTTGTGATTTAGTTGTGATGTTATATATATCAGAAAATAACTTACATTTGGGTTTTTGATTGGCATAGAAAATTAGTTTTCATAATCGCATTGGGTCTGAGTTTTCATCTAACTGATAGCCTGTGATACATGCACTATTGTATACTTGAGTTAAATTCTGAACTGAAATGGGACTGAACTTGGTCATGTGAAAATCTGAGAATTTTCTAAACTGGAAAATCTGGAAACTGCCACACTCTCACACATTACACTGGGACACTATTGAACTGTCACTTGCCATCTCTTGAGATGTGAATGAATTGGATTTGATTCACATTGCACTGTTATCATGCTCATATGCACACTGTTCTGGAATTTCCTGAGGACCTAACCCCTTTACAGTATTCCTAAAATCTGTGATTGACACAATGTAGGCTCACTCTCTTGTATTGACACACTCACACACACAGTACACAACTTTCACCCCCTACTGTTTTCATTCACTGATAATACCTGAGATTGGTTGCTAATAAATGAGTTCTTAACAATTGAACTGGGATTTAAATACACATGCACATGTACACTGATTTTCCCATATGTAACTGTTATTTTGTGTTTCCTGAGAACATATTCCTAATTTTCCCTGTCACTCACTGTTAGCTAACCAATTCACACTACACACACCCCCTAGCCTATACCATGTACACACATGTTAGTATTCCCCACACACATGGCACTCTCTATATGTATATGTATGTTAATAGCCTATATGCATATATATGTCAATATATGCATAATGTGGCCTATAAGTGAATGTATGTTATTATATTAAATTAGATAAATATTCAATGTATACATATGTGTGAATATGTGATATGGCCTATATGGCACATAGCCTATGGGAGGTACCCTATGTGATACAGCTTGTGTGTGTGGTTTGAATGCCAGTATAGGTGTGCAGTTGGCTCGTATATCCTTGGGATTGATGTAGAGTGCTAGCCTAGGTTTGGTTAGGCCTAATGAGACTTATTAGACTCGTTTGGCTTAGGCTTGACCTAGTTTGACCAGTCTAGTTGACTAGAGTTGACCGAGAGTTGACTTTGGTCTAGTTTGACCTAGACAGCATGCAGATGCATAGTAGATTACATTTATCATCCCCTGTATACTTCTTGACTTGTGTTGCTCTAACTAGAAGTCAGGTACCTCATCTCGGACAGTACATTTACTTCAGACATTCAGATACCAGGCGAGTACATTCTCTGATCATTTCATAACTTGCTTAGAATTATATTCCTGCTCTAGTTTACCTTATTTGATGTTGTCACGATATTATCATGGATTGGTACTATATGGATCCCTACATTGAGATGTTATCCCCCTCCGGAGCATCGGATATATTATGTCATGTGTTTCGTGTACATCATGTATTCCTCGCTCTCATGTTATTCATGTTTCTCATGTGCTTCATGCTCGTTCATGCATGCTCGTGTACTCTCATGTGCTCTCATGAATCGGTCATGTTTCCCATGTATCTCAAATATAACCTATATTGCATGTGCACTCATTTATGAGCAATCATGTGAATTTTATGTGCACCCATTTATAGGCCCCCATGTGAACTTCATGTGCACTCATGTATGAGCTCTCATGTATACTTCATGTGCACCCATTTATGGGCTTCATATGAAAACCATGTACGTAACATAACTTGTTTGGATCCTTGTGTATTGAATGGGGGTATGGGGGAGTATAAATAGTCATGTGAACAATTCCAAAGTAGTATAGCCATGTGCGCCTCTTTAGTATAGTCATGTGCAAATCCAGCCGTTCACATGTCGACTTTGTACTCTAAATCACTAGTCACTGGTAGCTCTCTACTTATAGTAGATATTTCAATTACAGTTCTCTCTCCGTTTACATCATGTACCTTCTTTCAGTTTCATGTATTGTACTCTCTTGCATGTTTATATTTTTCGAACCTATTATGATCTACGTGAGATGTATTGTGCTCGCTCCCGTCCTGACTGGACCTGTTGAAAATTTTACAGAGGATGATGAGGAACCCTGTACCCCTTACTTTGGAGCTTGCCTAGATGACACTCGCGACCTGGACCCCTGGGGAGGTTCAGGCAGCTGCTGAGGATGATACCCCTTGCTTAGTATAGATAGCTTAGACTCTTACTTGTTGTAACGCCCCAGTCCCAAAATACGTAGGACGAGGAACGTAGACATGCCAGCTGTATTCATACGAAGTACATGGGCCTCGTATGGATGCATAAGCTGTAAAATGCAGTAGAACCATAACTAATCTCATCCACGCAATTAAATGAATAAAAGACATCATATAGAGATAATGAATTGTCTTGATACAATATGTTGGACGGAGACAAATCTACTACCAACAAGTAAAGGAAAAATACATGAGTAAATAAATGAATTTGGCGAGCGAAGCGAAGACGATCCAAGCAAAATCATCCTCGAAGAAATGGAGATGGTCAAGGCTAAAGCTAAAGCACCTGCGAAAGACAATAGCACACACCTGGCGAGATAACCAGGTCCTCAGAGGGACGTAACAAGACACATAATATCATGCCATACAAACTGAATAAATATTGCTCAAATAAATAAGTCAATTGAATTATAACATGGTCCAATACGCACCTATTGAACGAGCGTACCATCCCCCCAACCAAACAAGGACAGGAGATGGTAAACTAATTCACGGTGACGTAGCTTTCCATGCTATGAATCCAATATGGTATCCGGACCCCAACGAGGTTCAATACCTTCTCATCGAAGTAGTAATCACACCTACAACCAAACAAGGACAAGATGTGACGAACTAATCCGCGACAAGTTATTGTTCCAAGCCACGGTCAGATACAAGTACCCAAACCAAAAGTACTCGTACCTAACGGCTAAAGGTAGCCTAACCGTTCTAAGTGATATGTTGTTAAGAACAATCCTTCCTACGCATGGGCCCTGGCTGAATAGGATCGGCATAGTCCCCCCTTGGGGCACTAGAGGCCCAATCAATAAGAGCATGACGTTCCGCAGAATCGTCAGTAGCCGTCAGTAATCATGGGTCAACAACCCCGTATCTCCAGCGGAGAATCCGGGTCACAAGGGAAAGTGCATCGAAGCCCATACGCTAAGGAATTGTCCTCCCCGCCCAATGCCTACTATGTTGTATCTACAACATTAATCTCTATAACCGCTAAGTCAAACTAGTATGCAACCTCTATTAGCGGTTATTCCTATCGCACGCTTGTACGTACTGGTGGCCAGCCAATCACGCACCTCCGTGTCCTACATGCGATACACAACTTCGTGTTACAGCGTGTCAAGGCCAATGAATGCAACACACACAGTGGTCCCTTAAATCTAGGTTATTGTGTAAGAAAAATAATACATAGCAGGAAATATAAATGAACAGTAAGTTCTAACAGGTTATGCCATGTATCACAGTTTATTTTACATAAAGAAAATAATGAACATGCATAAAATATGAGCTAAAATAATTAAACAGCAAATGGCAAGATGTCTTGCCTGATTGACGCCTGAGGTGGTGCTGCAATAATCAAGGTGGCACGAACTGCAACTTTGATGTAACCACTACACAAGGGGACCTCTGTTGATGGCAAGGACTCAGTTTGATTTGGAGCTGACTAGCGCGATCTGATCACATCGTATGAAGATAGTCATATATGCCAAAGCACGCAAGATAATCTCAATTGATGGAATGGACCATGCCATTGGGTTCGGAACGGTCTAATTTAACTAGGAACAATATAGGGGATTAAAGATTCGCAAGACTATATAGAAATATTTTGGCTTAGACATGGACGAGAATAGATTTGCGAAGAAATTGGTAGAAGTAATTACATGTCTATCTTGGAAAATATTTATTATATACTATTTTTAGAAAATACTCATTATTTAGAAAACTATATTTAAAAATTTGTTAAAATAAAAAAAACTAGTTTTTAGTTTTATTCAAAATATTATATATAAAAAAATTAATAATAATCTTGGAAAACAAGTTCGGCAAAAATGATAATTTATATCAAATATAATTTAGAAAAATTTATAGGGTTCAAACGAAAACACTAGTTAGCAAAATACACTAATTATAATAACGATACTACTATTAGAAAAAAAAGAAACCTAAAATAAAAACCATAATAATAATAATAATAATAATAATAATAATAATAATAATAATAATAATAATAATAATAACATGCTGAGGTAATTAATCTAAAAATAATAATAAGAATAAGAATAAATATAATGATAATAATAATAATAATAATAATAATAATAATAATAATAATAACAATAATAACAATAATAATAATAATAATAATAATAATAATAAATAATAACAGTAATAATAAACCTACACTACTGCTCCTTTCTCTTTCTCGGTTAACAGTAAAAACCAAAAAAAAATAAAAAAAAATAAAAGAAGAATCAGAAGAAGAAGGAGAGGAGAGAGAGTGATGAGTGAAGGGAGAAGGGGGTTTTGAGCGGGAGCGGGCGGTGGCCGTTCGCCGGCTAGGCGGTGTGGCGGCGAGCGGGTGGCGCGCCAGCCTAGAGGCGGAGGCGAGGAAAAAGGGCTCGGCGGAAGCGGTTGTCCGGCGGCGGCGCTAAGGGAAGCTAGGGCAGAAGGGGGTTTCTGCTTGGGCGACTCGGCGAAGGTCGCCAGTGGCTGGGCTCGGAGGCGGAGCGGGTCTGGAGGAAGACGGAAAGGACAGAGTCGGAGAGGGACTACGGACACGGGACGGACGCAAGGGGCGGAGAGGATGCGAAAAAAAGGACGGTTGGGGATTCGAGAGGCAAGAGGAGCCGCGGGCGAGTGAAGGTGGAGGCGTAGCGCACGGATCTGGGGCTGCTCCCAACGGTGGTCGGTGGGAGCTGCGCATGTGCGGCTGGCGCGGCGGAGATGCGCCGGCCGCGGCGGGGGCCTTGAGCGAGAGGAGCAGCGCGGACGTCTCCGGTTGAGGAGGAAAGAGGGGCGGTACGGATGTCTCCGGCCGAGAACCAGGGAAAGAGAAGAGTTCGGGGTTCCGACGGCTCGCTCCGGGTCAGCCGACGCGGAGACACGGAGGTGGCAAAAACCTCGATAGAGGCACGGGATGAGGTCGGAAGCCACAGCTGCGGTTGACAGGGAAGGTCGAGGGGTCTCAGCGCTCTGGCGCTCGCGGATCAGGACAGTTGACTCAGCGGCTACCTGGCGGCGGGGCCGATGGTGTGGGCGGCTCCAGGCGAGGTACGGCGGGGAGGATGGCGCCCAAGGCTGTCGGGGTACCGGAGGCTCGGTGGCCTGGCGAGTCGCATGCGCGGCGCACGGGTGGTGAAGTCGTCGGAGTCGGGGATCGTGGCAGAGGTCAGGTTCCCTTATTCCTCCTCCTTTTTTTTCTTTCCTTGGGGTGGTGTTTTGGTGTTCGGTCGGGATGGGTTGGCTAGTCGAGGAGGAGTCGACGTGAGGAGGTCGATGGTTTGTAGGAGTTGTGGTGGCGGTATTCTGGCGATAAGGTGGTTGTGGAGATGATGACGACGGGGCGATGGCTGTCGGGATGCAAGCAACGGCAAGGTTGGTCGATTGCGTAGAGATTGGTGTCGGCAGCAATGGCATTGTAGGTTTGGTCGTGGATGATGGTGGTGGAAGTTATGCTAGGTTTAGGATTTTTATTTTGGTTGTATGTATCGGGAAGTGTCCGAGACAAGGGATACAATGTATATGTATATATATTGGAATAAGAACGGGGAGGGGACACGGACACGGACACGAACACAGACACGAACACAGACACGAGGTACTGCACTTGTGGTGGAAGAAATTTTGTGGAGAATGATAAAATGTTGGAGGAGTACCTGCCTATTTATAGGATGTAGAAATTTCCAATTGGATAAGAATTAGGAGTATTTAAAGCCCAATTTAGATAATTCGCAATTTAATTTAAAAGCAATCAAATCAAAATCCAAATCTAAATCTAATTTAAATCAAATTAAATTAACTTAGATTAAATCAATGGGATAAATCAAATTCTAAATATGGATATCTATTTAAATAAATCTAAAAATCAAATCATGATTTAAATGGCCACAATAACTTCCAAATATATTTTCCAAAATACTATTAATAATAATTTCAAAAATAATAAATATTTTCAAATATCTTTTTGAACAATAAAATATTAATATTAATAAATCTCGAAAATTATATTTTTATTTAAAATAAACTAGCAAAATATTTAGGAAATCTATGTATGCCTAAGAATATATTTTATTATTAATAACTGCTATAAACGAAAAGGCTTTCATAAATAAAATCGTAAACTTGAAAATAATAGCTAGAAATAATTATTGTCTATATTTCTTTGAAACTATAAAAATAATAAAAATATTGTTTTTCAAAATATGTATGCTCGTACATATTCGCATTCGTCGAGCAATTACGAAAGACGAACCTTCGCATACGACGTACAATATGACTACGTGACGTATAATACAAAATTTTAAATCAGTACAAAAAAATAAATAAAAAAATAGTAGAAATTTAGGGGTTTTACACTTGTCCTTCTCATTGATACATTATTGTATATATTGGGAGTTGTTTCTTTTGGATGTTTGTGGAGCTGTATCATAGACACTTAGTTTTTATCTGGATTGTACATCTGTGGATTTTTTCTGTTCATATCTATCAATCTTTATCGTATTCCACCTTAGATGTGATTGAGACTGTATTACTATGTCACCTCCATTCGGAGTGTATATACTGTACATGTACCTTATATATATTGTTAGATGATTGACCTATGACAGCGTTCTACCGCCGACACTGCGGCATAGGCTAGGCGCTGTTACGTACTCGTACCCTCACAGTGGGTGCGGGTCGTGACACGTTTAAGCCGTAAGGCAAATACGACTCGATAGGTTAACGTTGTTGGCACGAGAAGGGTCTTGAGGCAAGGTATGAGCTAACATTGTCGTTACAAGCATGAGATGGTCTAGAGACACAGAATAGGCCAAGGCGTCGGTCCTAAAACTGATCCTAAGGCAAGAGTAGAAAGACAATCATAATGGGGACTATGTTGCACGAAGTAAATCTAGCGTGTCGGTTTTGTATGGGTGGGCGAGGAGCTCATTTCACCAGTACAGTTGAGTACTGACATCCATATAGTTTTCATGTGCAGGCACATGAAGAAGCTCGTGGCACGGAGCTCGCTTGGATGCGTCGAGGCACGGAGTTCCTTGGCGATTCGAAGCGTGCGGCCGTATGGAGTCAAGATTTATACGGGACATAATGTATGGACGTCACCTTCCGAAGCATCCGCTGGCTCAAGACTTGTATTGAGAGATGAGAGAGAGCCGAGTGACTTGTAATATGAGCTTGAGTGAGCTTGAAAGACTTGTAATCTTGGCCTTGTGCCCTATTGTAACCTTCGTTTCAATATCAATAAAAGAGTGTTTTTGAAATGACTTGTGTTTGCTTTCTAAATTCTGCTGCTATTATTCAATGTCTCTGCTTGGGACTTCTGTGCGACGACCCCGTCGCAGCCGCTGAAATCGGCCGTTATGGAACCCGCCTTGCACGAGCGCAATCTAGGCTCGTACGGCATCATGCCTTAGCGAGGACGATCGCTCCTACGGGAGCGGGGCATGACAATAGCGGCGTAACATCGCACGGAAGCGCAAGGCTTCATGCTGGGTAGTTTGGCACTACAAAGAGGCTTGTGACCTCATGCTACAGTAGTATGACACTACGATTAGGTACCCAGGTGGGGTAAAGCCTCGACTTTAAGCCATGTCATAGTGGCGTACCACCGCAAAGAAGCGCAATACTTCATGCCATGACTCTTTATAAAGAACTCACCTATAGTGTATGGACGTAGATATCAGGCCATCTCTTGAGGGTAAACTTGTAGACGCCCAAAAATTATACACTCAAACTAGGCTGGCACAAGGCCTTTAATGTGCAGCCAGAAGCACATGTAACTACACTTTGTGAGTAAAAAGAAATACAATTGTGGTACAGAATTCAAGGAATAGTCCATTCTTGTATCGCATTGTTATTTAACCCATGCGGGAAGATTCAAGTCGTCAGCGACATCTATCCTAATGCAAAATAGACAGTTACTGTGGGGAACGCTCAACCCTAGACATATATATATGATGAGATATGTGGAGAATTGTTGGTGCCCTTGCTCCTTGACATGAGGAAAGCTTGCTCTCAACATGCTTTATAATGTTTAGTCCCATATTGGAAAAGCACCATGAGTTATCTCAACATATATATGAGTATGTGTTGTTGGGATATGCACATGGGGTGGTGACCCTAAGGAGGGAACCATGTGGGTGATTTTACTAAGAGGAAAATGATTAATTCCAACATGGACGTAAGTTGATTTTTGTTGTGCGGGCTCGGACTCGACACGGACTCCAGGTTGTCTCGTGCATGCACTGGAGTATTCGGGGATAAGGCGTGGGATAGCATTTGACTATGTTGATTGTGGGATGATGTAAAACATCAAACTCTATTTTAGAGTATTGGAGTTTTAGTCCCACATCGGATATGAGAGATGGTGAGGTCTCACTCCACTCTATAAATAGAGCCCCCATGCCTCCTATCTAAGATGCACCAAAGAAGAGAGTTAAGGGAGTCCGTAAAGTTTAGGAAGCCCGTTCAAGTCACAAATATTGACTGGCGAATGTTCCAGAAGTTCTTTTGAACTTGCTGGTTCCTGGAAGCGGATCGTATAGAGGTGAATCTTGCTTTGAGCAATGGTGTTTTTATATCCAAGCAGATTTAATCCTCCTCTTCTTCTTCTTCTGTTTCTCTGTAACTCGTTCTTCAGGTTTTAAGGCACCTACTGAGTAGGGAGGCCTAACTTTGTTCTTGAGATCTATTTCATTTTTGGCACCTACTGTGTAGGCTTGCTAAACTCCTCATTTGTGGCACCTACTGTGTAGGCTTGCTAAACTTCTCATTTGTGGCACCTACTGTGTAGGCTTGCTAAACTTCTTATTTATGGCACCTACTATATAGGCTTGCTGAACTCCTGTTTTCCATCTATATCCATGCCTCGGGACTAACAATGATAGCCTATTATGTATGTCAAAGCACCGGGGCTGGCTGTTTGCTTGTAAAATTACCTCTTCCTTTTGGGAAAATACTAAGTTTACTATCAAAAAATTTACAGCATTTTTACATTCTTACAATCCACACCCATTTTCTGCTAACGTGGTCCTACCCGATCCCACCTCCTCCAATCAAAGGATGTCATGTAGGCGTTTGTAAAGCTTACAACTAAAATTGGTTGTAAGCATAGCATCTCTCCTTCTTTTTTGCATATTATAAGGATCATTCATTCTTTACTCATGACTAGTTCAGGATTGCAACTAGTTCAGTTTAGAAGAACTTTTACTCGGGGTAGTCTATTTTTTTGTTAGAGGCCGCCCACCCCCCAATCTCCTCCCAAACCCTCTCAAACCTATTCATTTCTAATTTCACTCTCTCTCTCTCACTCCTCAAACCCTCTCAAACATAAAATTATTTTCTCCACCACCTCCATCTTCACCGAAATCCTTTTCTTTAAGCGCTCTCAAATCTAAACATCTTTTTCTTCTCATCCTCCTCCTCTTTCTGCTGCTAACAAGCTCGGCCCGCTGTCGAAACTTTTATACATCATTTCTTAGCACTAACAGACAAACAAAAAAAGGTCGTTGCCAAAATTTTATTGTCATGGACATGATTGGAATGAGGTTTGGAGAAATGGGTTGGGAGAGATTTGCAAATTTGGACGAATTTTGAAGTTTCAAACCCATAAATTTAGAAGTAAGGAATTCCGACACAGTCGTGACTAGGAAGACTCGAGACTGTAGAAAATTTTCTACAGTCTTGTGTATTTTTAGTCCATTACAGGACTGTAAAATTTTTGTACAGTCATGACATCCTACATGACTGTAGAAATTTTTTACAGTCTTGTGTATTTTTATTTGTGTGATGATGTTATTAGATTTTTTATTTGTATTACTGTCAATCTAATATGATGTGAAACTTATCTCTAAAATAGATTTAAAATTGGGAGACTTATCCCTAAAATAGATTTATATAGATCGTATATATGGGTTTATTTTGAAATGAACAAAATTGAGAGAATTAACTTTAAAATAGATTTAAAATTTTGAGTTTTTTTTTCCTAAAGCAAGTCGATAATTTATTTATTTTTAAACCAAGTAGATAATTTATTTACGACTATAAAAAATAGGATTAATTGCACTTTGATACCCTCAACTATTTTCGTTTTTCAACTTGATACCGGAACTTTTTTTTCAACTTGATACCCTAAATTTTTTTGGACAATAATGTCCCTACTCAAAATTTAAAACTACCCCTCAACCTGTACCCCCCTCCCGCTCCACCACCCCCGCTCCCCCTCCGGCCACCCGCCCCCGCCCTCCTGTAGTGCCCCGTCCCTACATCGTGCCCGGTTTCCGTCCACGAGGTGCGCGAGAATGGAACACTGTCGCTATCGATTCGGTCAGAACCGATAGGTCGTGTCACGCTCCGATTCGTAGAGTCATTTATTCACATGTTTTATCTCTTAGAATCGATCGTCCTCGCTTGGGCGTGATGCCGTACAAGTCTGGAGTTGCATTTGTACAAGGCAAAGATGGTACATAAATGATTTTCTTCAAATAGGAACATATTACAGCGGCAGAAGCAGATAAATTGAAGTTAATGAGGACAATCTTTCTCATTGAATAGAAATACATCACTTCTTTATAGCAGCGGAGATAAGAGAATAACTTGAAGTCATACAGAAATATATAGAACTTTATTCCCTTTATTGATAATTGAAGAAGAGTACAAGACTTCTATTGAAGTACAATGCTTACAACCAATCTCACTTTATATTGAAAGCCAACTGAACAATGCTATACAGCTTACATTTGATACTTGGATACATTGGATTACAACTCGAGATACCGACTAGGCTTACAATCTCACTCGTACAACTGATTACAATGTTCCATACATTATGCCCTTTTATAAACAGAAGACATCATCTTGTACAAGGAGAGCTTCTGTATGCCCAACAAGTCTTCGATGCCGCAGGACCAATCAAGCCAATCTTCGTGTGTAGAACATTCCAAGCACGAGCACCTGCCCACAAAACGTAGGTCAGCACATCATCTATGTACTGGCGAGCAGAATCCAACCCACTCGCATAAACCAACATTAAAGTGATCATTTAAGCAAGCATTTATTAGAATGATCTTTCTACTTGAGGCCTAGCATCAGTTTACAGTTCATGGGCAATAATCAGAGTGAAGCATGTAAACATATTCTTAGTAGCATTCATGTGGACATATCATTTTAGCATTCTTGGTGTTATCATGCAAAGGCATCATTGAGGCATACTAGGTGTTATCATGAAAAGGCATCATTGAGGCATCGTTAACATTGACATCTTAAACATGTTATGACAGTTCTCACTTCAAGCATAACTTAGCATGTATGTTATGTTTGAGCAACGGTTATCGCAAGGCATCTTTCTAGCATACTGAATTTAACATGTTAAGCAGGTTCTCATATTGAAAGACTACGCATAGCATCATTTACTTGGCACGTTAAAGCACGCAAGTTAAACCAAACACATATATTGTGTATATCACATTTAAGTGATTTCTTACCGATAGCCGACTCCCTCGTACATGCATCAAATACAGGTTAGCAGATATACTTACTCTGCCTGCACGAAACATTCATTAGCATGCATCCTGACTACATGGTCACTGGTGTTTAACCATACGGGCGTTGCCATATAGGTCTTCATTGGTAATGCGATGACTCCAGAGAAGGTAGCTAGCCCCAAAGGATGCCTCGCAAAACCCGTGCCCCTACTGGCACGCCAATGTTTCCTCCTAGGCCGGATCGGTCGCCCTAACGTCCCGGGGTACCGTTCGAGAAAACATATCTCCATCTCTTATGCATAAGTTGTCCTATGACCATGCGAATGCGTGTCCGACTCAATCATGAACATAAAATGCATGGTGAAATATTGAAGTAAAGACAACAGTGCATCATCATTCATCTCATTCAAGTCATATTCAATGACTTATTCATTTCCAACATTACCATCATTTCATTTGGTGATCTCAACGATCCCAAGCCTCATCAATTCTCATTCATTGCTTCATTGCAACATTTCTCATTATGTTCCTTCTAAGGAGGAACAATAGCATTTATTCATTTCGAAGGGACCTGTAGCATTTTATTCATTTCATAGGAACAATAGTATATTTAATTCTTTTCTCATGTATCATTCATGCAGCATCTCATTATTCAAGTGATTCATTTATTTCATCAACATTAAGCATAAGGGACATTCTCAATTCATTCTCAGGTATCATGTTACATTTGCAGTTCGAGGGTGATTCGTTCAGCTAATTCAAAGTTCATGTGTTATTCATTCAATGATTTCCAGCATATGTATCTCTATCGATTTAGCAACTAAAGCATCGCATCACAATTATTCAACATTCAAGGTAAGAGACATTAGGGAAATATTCATAGCATCACATTATTCCATTTATTAAGCATGCAGGAATAAGGAGAAAGGAGGACAGTTCCACTTGCCTGCATAAAAGGGTCTTCTTATTCTGGTTGCACACATTCCCCCTAAGCGTAGCTCCACCTGCGAGCCACGTTCCTACACTTAATCCGTCTAGCCAGCTCAGAGAGACTGCATCAGTCTCAACTCTCTTGATTCCCAACATAAGTCACGGTTACGGTCCAATATTCTGATCCCATCCATCAAGCCTACCAAATGCCTCGCACGGAGCGGGGCATTACAGGTCGGAATCGGCCGAGTCGATCGAACGGGAACGGTTGAATTAAGATCCATTCCACGTTATGGAATGGCTTCTTCGGAACCAAGTCCCATATTCAGCGGGTTGCGCCTCGAGGATTGGCTCAGCGGCTGAATCGGGAGAGACCTCCCGTTGCTCTGGTTTTCTTGCCGCACTTGATTTGGCTTTGGCTTTGGTTTTCGTGAATGCATTTTTTGTGAATGTTTTTCGATGAGTTTTTGTGACTTGCATTTTTGAGCTTCGCATTCATATCAAAATTCCTTAAATCACACAGTATTCTAATCGATTGCTTATGTGATTGCAGGTGATCGCGTAGGCAACGTCAGCGCAGCCAACCGATCGCTCGCTTGAAGCAAATCTAAGGCGAGTGGATGACCTCCTTCGACTCGTCCCTCTACTTTAAAATCAATATAAAGTTAAATGAATGCTTGTCATAATAGTGTAGAATCAAAGAAATCGTGACACGATTCTTCACGATACACTTGCTATCAAACTGTCGGTCTTGAAAATGGATAACGTGCTTTCTTATGTAATTCCACTTAGCCTATGCAAAACAATGAATGAATCGATTAACTTTTATCGCAACGATACGGCTAAGTAAGAAAAATCGACTAAGTTCAAAAGAACGGCTAAGTTTTGTACATAAAAGAGAAATGATAAGGTTCTAGAAAAGAGAGATTTTTTCAAGACTCTGCAAAACGGTCATTGGACAACTTGTCGACAAGGTGTAGTTTTCTCGAACGGTTGCCTAGGCCAAGAGACCGATTCGGCCCGGAAGGAACGAGTATAGCAAGCGCCAGCCTTTCATCGGCGTGGGTTATGTGGGAACTTTCGTACAGGGCTCGCTATCCGTCGCGAAAGGGTCGCCGTCTAACCCAGCTATAGTCCGCGATGGCTTGACATTGCCAGTGGCCTTCACACCCTTTCACTGCTTAACAAATGCACGTGACACGGGATGAATATGAAAGTTGCTTAATGTTATTCAATTTCATATGCTTGCCTCAAAACATGTTAACATGCAAATCGAACATGATGGTTAGAAAGGTCACAGAAATAGCTAGCTAACATGTTTATGAAACTTCTTGAATCAAATACAGAGCTTGGATTTTAATTATCCATTCGCCAGTACATGTGATCGTACTGATCCTCGCTCTTTGCAGGTCCCGCGAACCAGGTAGGACGTGCCAACTAGCTCGACGACGTTCGTGATTTTGAAGGTTTGGCCGCACGTCGAAGACTTGTCCCGTACCTCCACTTTTAAAGACTCTCAATAGTCCATGGAAGATGACTCAACGTCCCTCCCATCCAGGTCACTGGAGTACTTTGTTGTATATTGAGGGATGTGTGCAATGTATGGAATGACTATCTCATCGGTACTTTTTTGTAATCGAGTCATGTTGTAGCCCGCGTGGCATGAGTCTTGTACTGGAGTCTGTAAAAGATTTTCATTATCAATAAAGATCAAGTTTCCTTTACTTAATGTGTGATTCAATTTGTCTGCGTGCTCTCTTAGATCTCGTGTCTCGGATTACCTTATGACTATGCCTTGTGCGATCGCAAATTAGGTTCGCATGGCATCACGCCCGGGGGACGACTATCGATTCGACAGAATCGGGGCGTGACATAATGGTATAAGAGCATGGCTTTACGTCCTTAGCCTCCAGTGTCGAGTTCTAGTCTCCAACCGTTGACCTTGTGTCGATGAGATGAGTTGTTCCATGTACTGAACCCAGGACATTTTCTGAAACTAACGAGAGTTGTCTTTCTTTTCCCTGCAGTTGCGGGAGGTCGGGCAGAGAAAGAGACGAGTGCTTCCAGCGGCTCGAGTACTTCTAGACCCGAGCATTCCGTTAACCCAACGGGAATGACGCCTACCATAGTCGGACCTTCCGGCGACCCGATGCAGCGAATGCTGCAGATGCTTGAAATACAGTAATACCAAAACGAGCTCCATCATCAGCAAGTGAAGGCTCATCAGACTCAATTCGAGAATCGGTTCGAGGCTCAATTCAAGCTGCAGCAGCAGCAGCTGAATACCCTCCAGCAAATTGTACAAACGGTCGTAGGCAACAACAATAATTCAACGATGACGCCTGCCATGACCGAGCCTGCGGTTCGATCCAACGAAGCTGAACCGGTGACACCCGTGATCTCACCTACGGTACTGATAAGTTCCAACTTCGATGTGTCAAAATTCATAAAAAATGGTAGCACTTCATTCAACGGCACAGAAGATTCCTCCGTGGCGATTGACTGGTTGGAGGAGCTAGAAGACATGTTCGAGCTTCTTGGTGTCGAAGACTCGAAGAGAGTCGCATGTGCTCAACTTCTACTTCGAATGAACGCGCACGATTGGTGGGCTGTGCAGAAGTGGGCTACTCGACGTGAAGACGAGACGGCGACGATCTCATGGGCTACATTCAGAAATACGTTCGAGACCGAATATCTTTCTGCAGCCGTACGACAGGAAAAAGAAAATGAATTTATGCAGTTGAGGCAAAGGAATATGTTGGTGCGATAGTATGCGATAGAATTCAACAAATCAGCCAAATTTTCTAGAGACTATCTACCTACCACTGCAAGTCGAGCTCGACGATTCGAAGTGGGCTTGCGTTCCACTATTCGTGCTCATGTCTCGGTGTCTGAATACAAAACCATGGGCGTGGCACTCAACCATGCCCTCCGTCTAGAGTCCGAGTATCCTCCTGCTACTACTGGCGCTGTTCACTTTAATAACAAACGACATAGCAATGCGGGAGGCAACAACGCACACAAGCATCAAAACTGCGGCAACGGAGGCGGCAACCAGACGAAGGATCGAGTAGTCTACAATTTCTGCCACAAAGAAGGGCACATGGCCAACGAGTGTCGTTTGAAGAACGGTGTGTGCTTCGGGTGCGGCCGAACGTGTAATGACCCGCTCCGCCCTAGCGGAACGCCGATTCCAACGGCAAATGCAACGACTCAAATGAGCCGTCGACCCAAAGAGATGGCATCGACCTGATGAAGAATCGTTGCAAAGCTTACATTGGCCCGTCAAGAGGAATCCAGACTTAGACTTTCAAAGGCGCGCTCGGAGTATCGCTCGGCCGATGCGAACATCGCTAAGGTGCGTGGCTCCGATGAACCCGTCTTTGCTTAGCCTAGACACATAACAATACGGATACTATTACTAGAATCGCTAGGCAATGACACTGTGCATGCTAATAAATGACCCAACGTACCTAGCTAAGGAAATAATCCTATCTTGTATGCTTGTATAGAATATGGAAAGAATCTTGGAAAACGTGAGAACTCTCGTACCGCGCTCCACACTCGTGCTAAGGCACAAGCTTACATTGAAGTTCCTTATGCGTTCAGACAATGAAACAATGAATAGTTTACAATAATGAAACGGGAAGACTATCAACATAGTCGTTCCGAGTAGAATATAGCAACATTGAAAGACTATGGGACCAATGGGTCGCCAAGGCGACTCCCGCACGGGGAGTTACATAATATATGAATGAAAGAATGAACTAATAAGTGAATAAATGAATCAACGAACGAATGAATGAATGCGTGAATGAATCAACGAACGAAGGGACAAGTGAAAGAAAGAAAAGAAAGAATGAATAAAAGATAAGAAAGAAATGAAAGGTTAGCGACAGGTATGACGGACACGTGCAACGGGGATCGCTACCCGTGCTGCACGGACGCCAACCTGGTCGATAACGCATTATGGCTAAGGGTTAGCCTACGGCTCGGAGACAGCCGTTAAGTTAAAATGACAAACAATACGAAATGGTCGTGGACAATCCTCTCGTATACGGGAGGTGGAAGACATAAGGGATTTCGCGGCATGATCAAAGGGGGGGATGGGCCGGCCTAGGCGGGATCAAAAGGCTTACGGGCTACTTGGGTGCGGGCTTGGCCACCCATGAGACGTAAGGGCGGGGTGTTTCAAAAGACTATCAAGGTGTTACAGCCGCACGCTGTAGTGTCCCGCTCCGCAAAGGCACTAGATAGACAGAAAGATCGGATTGCTGGTTCTGCAACAGAAGACGATTGATCTGGGTGAGTGGACGAAGTCTCATTTGCTGATTCGCTTACGCATAATAAGAATCAGAGTTTTTGATTGAATGCTATTGTTAATAACAAGATAGTAAATCATTGAGTATGCTTTAAGAGAATCCACATATTGCCATGCTAAGAACAAGAAAAGAGATAACCTGTATGCTATAAAAAATTGTTGCTTGCTAATAAGAAACGAACTGATGCCTGCATGCTAATGTAGAGATGTTGCCTTATTCAAAAAGAACTATTGCCATGCTTAATAAAAAAAGAAACGAGAATGTTTTCAGGTCCCTGAATAGAGTATGATTATCAAGAGTAGATTCATGTTTGTTGTTATCGTGCTTGGTTAAACAGAGATTGTTTATTGTATTCCTGATTGTTGCTATAAAGAAAGAGATATACAGAGAAGGCACATTGTGCTGTGAAAAAAGATGATACGGCTTGTCCGTATAGAGAAAAGAGTAGAGCTATTAGCTCGATACATGAAAAAGAAGAGATAAATATGTTTCCAAGTTGCCTGATTGATGTATGATTGTTTATATGATAGTTACATTTGCATTGGTCTAAACGGCTTGTGCACAAGTGGTAGTCTCTCGACGATTCTGGGGGCACCTGGAGTCGATCGGCCTAGGAGAGAACAGGACACCTGGGGCTAGAAGTCCCCACAGAAAGAGGGGGTGTCAGTCTATTAGTAGTTGGGCAAGAAGTTCTGACTGCTAATATGGGTATTGCCCATGGACCACAAGAGTTATTGTCATGCTTCATATTGATAAGAGTCAAAGAATGTTTTGCTAAGAGCTAACAATGCAGAGACGAACAGGGAACGACAATATTGGTTTTATAATGTTTATGCTAATCCTTGTCTTGTGCAGGGATGGACGGTCGGCTATGGTAAGAATTATTTAAATGTGATACATATATACTGCTTAAGTCTTTGACATGAATTTCTTGCAGAGATTTATCTATGCCATGAAATGCTATGTTCCACTAAGAAAAGATGTAATATCATGCTTGTAATCTGACCCTTAGAATGTCTTGAATCAAAGAAAAGATATGATATCGTGCTTACAAATTGTCCCTAACAGTTGCCCGAACAGAGAAATGATTATGCTCATGAAATACGCTGCGCACTGCACAAATGAATAGTCATCGTGCTTGAATTGAATAGTCCCTTGTATGCTTGAGATGAAATAAAATAAAACAAATGTTGGCTTTTCGAAGGTGTTTTCAAAAAGATATGTAAACTGACTCTGTATGCATGGAATGAATTTAGGTAAAACTAGCAAGATCACATCACAAGAAATGTTTTCTCACTAAATGAACAGTGATCGTTTCAGACAAATGTAGCACTTTGTCCACAATTCACCAGTATGCTGATATACTGACCCACCATCAGTCTGCATGCAGGTGTACTATGCATCGAGAAGGATAGTCCGAAGCGATAGCCTGTGCCTCATCCTCAGGAGCCAGAAATCAGAAGAGATGCCAAGAGATGACATCTGTTGCAAAGAGTTTGGTTTTGTATATAAAGGGATGTAATGTATGGGAACGGGATCATTGTAATCTGTAAAGTTCTGAGAGAATGTAATATTGTATCAGAGAGAATCGAGAGCTTGTAATATGTTTAAATGAAATCAATAAAGAGAATTGTTTCTTGTTACCATTGTGTTCAATGCATGTATTCTGAAATATGTCCGCTGCTGCTTCAATTATCTGCGATACATTCCGCTGCGTATTGTCAACCTTGTCTATCTTGTCTTGCTTCAGGTCTTGGCCTTATACAAGCGCAACTTAGGCTTGCACGGCATCACGCCCTAGCGAGGACAAACGATCCCAAAGAGCCCAAAGAGAGGACGAAAGGACTCTGCGGGATCGGGGCGTGACAGAATGGTTTCTTGTTACCATTGTGTTCAATACATGTATTCTAAAATTTGTCCGCTGCTGCTTCAATTATCTGCGATACGTTCTGCTGCGTATTGTCAACCTTGTCTATCTTGTCTTGCTTCAGGTCTTGGCCTTGTGCAAGTGCAACTTAGGCTTGCACGACATCACGCCTTAGCGAGGATGAACGATCCCAAAGAGCCCAAAGCGAGGACGAAAGGACTCTGCGGGATCGGGGCGTGACAGAATGGTATCAGAGCAATACGATCCTCTGGACAATTTTGATTCAATTGAATTTGTACATGTCCTCTGATCGAAATTCCTTTGCCTCCTCGTTATCAATAATGAGATGAACGTTCCATACAATAAGTCCGTAAATATTTTTATGATGCCGGCATATGTTTTATTGATTTGATTGATTGAGATTGAAATGCTTGATTAAACAAGAGTTTTGATATGATCTGAATTGTGATTTCATGGATTGATGATGGCAAAGGATGAGGACTATCGCTGCTAAGGATATCGTAAGTTTCTCCTTAAGTTTCGAGGACGAAACTTCTTTTCGGTAGGTAATTATGTAGTGCCCCGCTCCGCGAAGGCACTAGATAGACAGAAAGATCGAATTGCTGGTTCTGCAACAGAAGACGATTGATCTGGGTGAGTGGACGAAGTCTCATTTGCTGATTCGTTTACGCCTAATAAGACTCAGAGTTTTTGATTGAATGCTATTGTTAATAACAAGATAGTAAATCATTGAGTATGCTTTAAGAGAATCCACATATTGCCATGCTAAGAACAAGAAAAGAGATAACCTGTATGCTAAGAAGAATTGTTGCCTGCTAATAAGAAACGAACTGATGCCTGCATGCTAATGTAGAGATGTTGCCTTATTCAAAAAGAACTATTTCCATGCTTAATAAGAAAAGAAACGAGAATGTTTACAGGTCCCCGAATAGAGTATGATTATCAAGAGTAGATTCATGCTTGTTGTTATCGTGCTTGCTTAAACAGAGATTATTTATTGTATTCCTGATTGTTGCTATAAAGAAAGAGATATACAGAGAAGGCACATTGTGCTGTTAAAAGAGATGATACGGCTTGTCCGTATAGAGAAAAGAGTAGAGCTATTAGCTCGATACATGAAAAAGAAGAGATGAGTATGTTTGTAAGTTGCCTAATTGATGCATGATTGTTTATATGATAGTTGCATTTGCATTAGTCTAGACGGCTTGTGCACAAGTGGTAGTCTTTCGACGATTCTGTGGGCACCTGGAGTCGATCGGCCTAGGAGAGAACAGGACACCTGGGGCTAGAAGTCCCCATAGAAAGAGGGGGTGTCAGTCTATTAGTAGTTGGGCAAGAAGTTCCGACTGCTAATATGGGTATTGCCAATGGACCACAAGAGTTATTGTCATGCTGCATATTAATAAGAGTCAAAGAATGTTTTGCTAAGTGCTAACAATGCAGAGACGAACAGGGAATGACAATATTGGTTTTATAATGTTTATGCTAATCCTTGTCTTGTGCAGGAATGGACGGTCAGCTATGGTAAGAATCATTTAAAAGTGATACATATGTACTGCTTAAGTCTTTGACATGAATTGCTTGCAGAGATTTATCTATGCCATGAAATGCTATGTTCCACTAAAGAAAAGATGTAATATCATGCTTCTAATCTGACCCTTAGAATGTCTTGAATCAAAGAAAAGATATGATATCGTGCTTACAAATTGTCCCTAACAGTTGCCCGAACAGAGAAATGATTATGCTCATGAAATATGCTGCGCACTGCACAAATGAATAGTCATCGTGCTTGAATTGAATAGTCCCTTGTATGCTTGAGATGAAATGAAATAAAACAAATGTTGGCTTTTCGAAGGTGTTTTCAAAAAGATATGTAAACTGACTCTGTATGCATGGAATGAATCTAGGTAAAACTAGCAAGATCACATCACAAGAAACATTTTCTCACTAAATGAACAGTGATCGTTTCAGACAAATGTAGCTCTTTGTCCATAATTCACCCGTATGCTGATATACTGATCCACCATCAGTCTGGATGCAGGTGCACTATGCATCGAGAAGGATAGTCCGAAGCGATAGCCTGTGCCTCATCCTCAAGAGCCAGAAATCAGAAGAGATGCCAAAAGATGACATCTGTTGCAAAGAGTTTGGTTTTATATATAAAGGGATGTAATGTATGAGAATGGGATCATTGTAATCTGTAAAGTTTTGAGAGAACGTAATATTGTATCCGAGAGAATCGAGAGCTTGTAATCTGTTCAAATGAAATCAATAAAGAGAATTATTTCTTGTTACCATTGTGTTCAATGCATGTATTCTGAAATATGTCCGCTGCTACTTCAATTATCTGCGATACGTTCCGCTGCATATTGTCAACCTTGTCTATCTTGTCTTGCTTCAGGTCTTGGCCTTGTGCAAGCGCAACTTAGGCTTGCACGGCATCACGCCTTAGCGAGGACGAACGATCCCAAAGAGCCCAAAGCGAGGACGAAAGGACTCTGCGGGATCGGAGCGTGACACACGCTATGATAGGTGAGAAATTACCAAGGGAGAAAATGTCCAAAATGGCTTGTGGTGCCAGCGACCGGTGTATATAGATTAGGTGGACTTTGTTGGTGGCAATCTACGTGCAAGTCCTTGCATTGAAATCAAAGTAGTCTAAGTTAACTGAATGTGGCGCCTCCTGAACAGGCTTGAAATGTAATACACCAAAGGATAAAGAGTACTTTATACAAATGAGTTAGAAAATACGCCTACGACGCGCTAGGCCTGCGGCAGGGACACGCCTTTGACATTGAATGCTTACATAAATCACGATAAGTTATTTCATATGAATTGTTGACTAACTTGACTTACTTTGGACAGGGAAGGCCGGACGGTAAGTATGGGTAAGTCGTGCATGTATTTCCATACGACACTTGAATTCGGTAACATGAGATAGGTTATGATATGTGCCATGAAATTGACCCTAAGGCAAGATTAGTAAGACAATGAATGATAGACGGTGCACAGAAGTAAATAGAACGTGTTTGGTAATAATAGCATTATGGGCGAGCTAGCCTCCCCACCAGTGCATAATAATGTACTGATAACCCCACAGTCTGTTTGCAGGATGCAGGAGACATCGTCGGGTACGGAGCTTCCCTCGAACGTGCTAAGGTGCAGAGCTCTCTCTGGGGCCTTGGAGCGTTGCAAGAAGTTGAAGCACCATATACAGGACATAATGTATCGGAACATCGCCATGAATCATTCCATCTTGTAAGCCATTTGGCACGCCTTTTATGTTTCAGAGAGGGAGAGCTTGAGCGATTTGTAATCTCGTCCTAGCGCCGCTTGTAAATTTGTTGAATGTCAATAAAGAGTTTGAATTTGCTTCAATTTGTGTTTATTTACTTTTCGCTGCAAATGGGAACACTCTGTGCGACTCTGTAGCCTAGCTAAAATTGGTCGTTTATGGACTTAGCCTTGCACGGGCGCAACCTAGGCCCGTACGGCATCACACCTTAGCGAGGACGATCTCTCTTACGGGAGCTGGACGTGACAGATTGGTATCAGAGCACGGCTTTACGTCCTTGGACTTCATTTCGATTCTCTCAGTTTTGAAAGCTCATTTTGAAATAAAAGAAGTGTACGCTCTCTCTCATTGTGCCTTGGGATGTTCCATACAATAAGTCTAATACTTTCAAAAGCTCGTACGAGTACTCGGTTGAACGGGATCGATTGGCGAAGGCCTTTGTGCCAAACCATGACGGACTTGAGTTGAGACAAAGCTAACGCTAAGAGTTAGCAAACGCAAGGCGTGCTTGAATAACCTTACGCTGACAATAGCGGACGAGTACACGAGACCGATGTATAAGTTTGAACGGGATGGTGATGCACGCAGCCTTTTGGCTAAGTTGTGTTGAGTATCGCGTACCTAGACCTTTTGGTGCAAACGAGTTTGCGAGCGAGACCGACTATCGCTCGGACGAGAATAAGTGAGACTTAGAACGTACGTTGATAGAGACGTTACTTGACCAACGCTAAAGAGAACACAGGAAAATGGCTCTTAGACTTGAGGAACGGGCGAACGCGCGATTGAACATATCGATTGGGAATCGAATGATCTTTTGAGGATTTATAGAATGACTTGACCTCGAGTGGTGTATGTGATTGGCTCGGAGAAGAATAAGAGTGAGCGTCGACGACTAGTCAAGTGGCTCGAACCCTGAGTGGTGTATGGACATCATAGAAATTGTTCGAGCGAGACTAAAGGATTTATGGATAGTACGAGTATGTTGGCAGGCGATGATATCGCGCAAAGCCTTAGAACGAGTAACGCTTAGTTGATCTCGACTTCGACAGTCTCAAACGAGATGTTGTTCAGACGAATTGAGAATGAATAGTACAAATTACGAAACGGTTGAATGGAGATTTGAAACGATAAAATAAATAAAGGTCTTGGTCGAGGAAACGTAGTGGATCGTACATGCAATTTGGAATTTAGTCGAATGGATTGAAACTTGAGTTAAGGTAAAATACTCATAGACGAGATCGATGATAGCACGATCGAAAGACAGCGTACATGGGAAACATTGTTTGAAAATACGAGAGTGATTAAGGAATTGGAATAGATTTTGCTCAATGAAGAGTTAGCACGAAATAAGTTACACGACTCGAAATTCGTTGCAAAAGGAAGATCGTCAGGTTATGTACATCATCGATGGTATTGAGGTGTATCAAAGATCGATGTACGATAACTCAGGGGTACTCTGATTTGATGAATGATGATCGTGTTAGAAGTTATTGTTTTGAAGGATGCTAAATTGGGGATTGATAAAAATAAATGTTTGGAATGAGGAAGGAAAGTGACTTGATTGTTCGATGATAACCACAACGACAACGATCTTGTCTTGTACGAGCGTAACTCAAGCCTCGTACATGTGTCACGTCAGATTTGGGACGATCGTTTCGCGTGAGCGTTGGCATGGTGATTCATGTCCAGCGGGAATGATCGAACTCGAAATACCTTGACATGGTAATTTTGATTGGTACGACTTGTGGTTTGAAGCGAAGGTAAATTCGAGAATTATTAGGACTTGCGATTGAAGAATAAAAAACTTGAGGATTGAGTAGACCCAATCCGCGTATCGAAAATGTGTAAGTCTAGATGCAACGCAAGAGTTACGTCCCGATGAGGACGATTATTCCGCAGGAATGTTGACATGGTGATTCATGTCCGCTGTGGATAATCAGACTTGCGTGAGATCGGGGCGCGACATATTGCAAGGCTAAACGACCTTATGATCGACTACGTGAATTGGATAGGATGGATAGGTGAATTATATCAAACATACTTGAAGAGATAGACTATGATAATTGCTAGAGCGGATGCACGATATTGACATGTCAAGGATTTGATTGAGGACAACCTATCGTAGGATGACATTCCTAAACGAGCTCGGACTTGGAACGGAGAATGTGTTGATGCGAATAGGGTGAATGCTGCTTGATGTTTAGAAATTTGAGTGGAGCGAACTTGGGTAGAAACTACCGTACGAACGAACAAAATGGTTTGACCATAGGATTTAGGGCGAGCGTCATGCAACGACCTTGCACGATAAGCCACGGACTTGACTTGTAACTATGACCTGGTGAGATGACCTAGCGGATAGGCGGACAACCCTTTGCCGAGTGATTGAACCTGTGTGGCTTACGGTATCGTCTGGACGGACGATAGACTTGGGGCAACAAGACTTAGAGTAGGACGGGAAACTGGGAGTGTGCGTGAACGACAACGAGATTGGCCCCAAATGAAGTGAATGATAGGAATGGATAATGCACAAGAAAGTTGGGATAACAAATTGAATCATTGATAGGAAGACGTACTCGATGATATTGCAATACTTGGTCTCGAATCGGACGGGAATTACTTAGACTTGGTCGACTCCGCTAAGAAGAAATCGTATTAATTTCGTTGACAAGAGCGCTTGAGAAGCGAATCGAATTATCTCGAAGATCAAGATAAACGATAGTGAGATGCACATGAGTTCGGTTTTAAATCGAAGTTAGTGAAACGATCGGCAAAATCGAGACTATCACGAGTAGCTTGTCCGACTTCGCTAATCGCTAAGCTTGGTTGAAAAGTACGTATTCGGGGGACACCTTGAATATGTGTATGATCCAAAACTCAGGGATATGATGAACTCGAATGCAGCTGCAAGTGGGTATTGAGATGCCCATAAACGAAGGCGAGTTTGCCTCAGCTTACGACTGTCGAGTTAGATAAATTACAACGCACCTCGTGCGACCATTTCAGTCCCATGACACAAAGAAATAGCAACAATGTCGAAGAAACACGACAATTGAATAAGTACCATCAACTCTAAAATGAAAGATAAAGTCATTCGGTAGAGATTTTCTAAGATACGCACACGACATGAGATAGGGAACGGTAGGATGACCTGCACTCAGGAAGTCTCGAGGACAAGACTTGTTTTGAGTGGTGTATTATGTAATGACCCGCTCCGCCCTAGCGGAACGCCGATTCCAACGGCAAGTGCAACGACTCAAACGAGCCATTGACCCAAAGAGTTGGCATTGACCTGATGAAGAATCGATGCAAAGCTTACATTGACCCGTCAAGAGGAATCCAGACTTAGACTTTCAAAGGCGTGCTCGGAGTATCGCTCGGCCGATGCGAACATCGCTAAGGTGGGTGGCTCCGATGAACCCGTCTTTGCTTAGCCTAGACACATAACAATACAGACACTATCACTAGAATCGCTAGGCGATAACACCGCGTATGCTAATAAATGACCCAACGCACCTAGCTAAGGGAATAATCCCATCTTGTATGCTTGTATAGAATATGTAAAGAAGCTTGGAAAACGTCACTACCAAAATTTCTCGATTTAGCGACGGCCTGATTCGTCGCCAGTCCGACGGGAATTCCTATTAGCGACCGATAACTGACGGATTTTGGCCAAAATAATCCGTCGGCAATTAGCTCGTCGCTAATAACTGTCCGTCGCTACGTAGTCGTCAGGCGACGAAATAGCGATGTTTTGTCGACTTAACAATACGATGCATTAGCGACGACTTTCCGACGGACTAGCGTCCATTTCAAGTATTAAGTACTGAACTGTGTAGACAATAGCAACGTAAAGTTCCGTCGGTAACCCGTCGTAATAGCGTATCAGATTGTATCATGCCGTCGCTAATCCGTCGACGCCTTCAATAACAAAGGACGGATTAGAGACGGTTTGCTGACGGAAAATCTATCGATCAGGTTCTGGAAATTCTTGTCATTTCCAGCAACATGGCGACGGAATAGTCGTCGCTATTCCGTCGATATATGTCGACGGAATACGGACGAATTATCCGTCGACCATGTTCTAGAAATTCTTGGTATTTCCAGAACAAGGGCGACAGATAGGTCGTCGCTATTCCGTCGAACTATATACCATGTCGACGGATATTTCGTCGACCACCCGTCGCTACCTGGAAACATTTTTAAATCTCCAGTTAGCGACGGATTTGCCGTCGAAAAGCGTCGGAAACTGGTAATATCCGTCGCGCAACGGTCACAAGTCCGTCGGTAACTGAGAATATTTTGAAAAAAAATTACAGCGCTTTCCCTGTTCGCAAAAATATGCATAAACCAAACCAATATATAATGCACACCAATTATCCAACAATCACATAGACCAAATATATAATGCACACCAATTATCCAAGAATCATATAGACCAAACCAAATTAATATAAAATAGACATCAATTATCCGGAAGAGTAACCTAATATCCGTCATTATAATCCTATCATAGCACAAATATTCCAAAATTTCCACAAATATTCCAAAACACATAGGAAAATCGACTTTGGCCTCAACAAAGACCACAAGTCAGACGATGAATCCTCACAGCCAGGGATCATAGTTGCGTTGAGGCATGTACCATTCTATCAGCCACTTTGCATACAAAGGCTCTATCTGGTTGAGGTCTTCTGTAGGGACAGGAGGGTCGGTCCCGATGCTACTACTCTCTGACGGTGGCTCCTACTTAACTTCAAGCTTGGGAGCCATCTCTTCCCTGATGGTCATCGGTTCTTCCTTGACCTCGACCTTTGGTAACACCTTCTCCGTAACAGTCACCGGCTCTTGTTTGACGACGGAGACTTCCTCCGTGTCGACCTCCAAGGGTTTCTTGCCCCGACCCCTTCCTCGACTAGCAGCACCACCTCGACGAGTCCTAGGAGCCATCTTTCTGACAACAGAAATTTTCATATAGGGTAAAGAAATTTACTCAAATTATAAAAGTTGTGACATTTGTTTTTTGCGTTCATCATCATTAGAGGGAGCAGCACTGGAAAAGTTGTGACGTTGGTAGCATGAGAAAGTAAAAATCTGTATTACAAGACTAACAGAATTACTATGTAATCATGTACTCACCAATAACCGGATGTAACTGGAGTTGTTGAGCCTATCGTACAGTAATTGGTGGATCCGCTGGTATAGGCCGGATGTACTTAGTATCTAGCGTATCAGATTAGTATCGGTCTATCGGTTTGGTATAGGACGTATCATATTGGTATTGGCCTTAACAAATTGGTATCGTCCTATATCCGATATGTACATGTATCGGCCGAATAGCTAGGATTCATATTGGCCTTATCGATTTGATATCGGTCATATCCGATAGGTATCGGCCGTGTTGGATTAGTATAGACCATTTCGGATTAGTATCGTGGAAGGTTTAGTAACAACTGTACTTGGATTTCTCTCTTCTCGAGCTAGAATACCATTGCAAGAGAATCACCAGATCGTGATTGGCCAGTTAAAGTAACATACATGCTTCCTTTTCCATCAGGAAAAGCGAGATTGAAAAGGAAGTATGTATGTTCTGTAACTGGCCAGTTACGCTCTCGTGACTCTCTCGTAATGGTGATATAGCTCTAGAAGAGAGAAATCCAAGTACAGTTGTTACTAAACCTTCCACGATACTAATCCAAAATAGTCTATACTAATCCAACACGGTCGATACCTATCGGATATGACCGATACCAAATCGATAAGGCCAATATGAATCATATCTATACGGCCGATACATATCGGATAGGACGATACCAATTCGCTAAGACCAATACCAACCGATACGGCCCATACCAAAATGATAGATCGATACTAATCCGATACGGTCAATACTTATAAGTACCTACGGTCCAGGAGGTTGATCTGCTAGTACATCCATGTACGATCAACGAAGTAACGATCCATTTCAATTTGGATGTGAAATCTGTATCGTAAGACAAACTAAACATAATCAGTTCTATTTCACATGCTTAATCGCCAAGTATGAGAACGAATGGCTCAGAACACAACCTAAAATTTATTCTAGCATACATTAGTTGAATCATCTATGTTCTGTACATATGGTGTAGTATATGTTCTTATCGTATCTAGTATCTGAAGGACGTAACAGAATCAAGATGAACTCACTAATGTAATACTAAGACATCATCTACTACTATATAAGATATAGTAATAGGTTATCGTATCATCATTGCCGAGGGATGAGGGTCGGAGGACAGTCAACTTTATCTACGGCTACATAGTTTCTGCCTCGCCAGTCGAATGGCTTAATTGCCAATATGGGAACGAATGGCTCAGAACACAACCCAAGATTCATTCTAGCATACATTAGTGAGTTCATCTTGATTTTGTTACGTTCTTCAGATACTGGATACGATAAGAACATATACTACACCATATGTACAGAACATAGATGATTCACACTAATGTATGCTAGAATGAATCTTGGCTTGTGTTCTGAGCCATCCATTCTGATCAAACATTTTCCTTCTCCTCTCCTCCACCATGGCTCTGAACCCATCTGCTCCTCCCTATTTTCCTTCTTTTTATTTGACTCTCTCAGCCACATATGATATCCAGCTCAAGTGTAGAGTCGGGGAGAAGAAGTGGGCAGGAAGAGGAGGGGGAAGCAGCACAGCCGACGGCATGACCCGGATAAAGTACAGAGGTTTTCTTCAACATACGTAGGAGAACTATAAAGATATATCTTTTCACAATATATCATCTTGTCAAAGACCCTTAATGTGACAACCATGTTACCGCGGTGTCGGAAGACTAACATGTCATAATTTTCTAAGCTGTATGTTTTGACATAATCCTCCAAACTCTTTCCTGCTATGTAATAATGCAAGATTACTACATAGGAGGAAAGAGTTGGGAAGATTATGTCAAAATACACGGCTTAAAATCTTATGACATGTTAGTCTTCCGACACCGCGGTAACATGATATTCACATGAAGGGTCTTTGACAAGATGACATATTGTGAAAAGATATATCCTTATAGTTCTCCTACGGCTATTGAAGAAAAACTCTGTACTTCCTCCGGGTCATGCCACCGGCTGTGCTGCTTCCCCCTCCTCTTCCTGCCCACTTCTTCCCTCCCGACTTTACACTTGAGCTGGATATCATATGTGAATGAGAGAGTCAAATAAAAATAAGGGAAGTAGAGAGGAGCAGATAGGTTCAGAGCCATGGTGGAGGAGAGGAGAAGGAAGATGCTTGATCAGAACGGATGGCTCAGAACACAAGCCAAGATTCATTCTAGCATACATTAGTGTGAATCATCTATGTTCTGTACATATGGTGTAGTATATGTTCTTATCGTATCTAGTATCTGAAGAACGTAACAGAATCAAGATGAACTCACTAATGTAATACTAAGACATCATCTACTACTATATAAGATATAGTGATAGGTTGTCGTATCATCATTGCCGAGGGATGAGGGTCGGAGGACAGTCAACTTTATCTACGGCTACATAGTTTCTGTCTCGCCAGTCGAATGGCTGCAGGGACTATGTCCTAATCACCATGTCGTACCGTAGGCTAATGCAAATGGAGATGGAAATATCCGTCGCTAACCGGTCACTAGTCCGTCGGTAACTGAGAATTTTTTTGAAAAAAAATTGCAGCACTTTACCTGTTCACAAAAATATGCATAAACCAAACCAATATATAATGCACACCAATTATCCAACAATCACATAGACCAAATATGCACATACGAATTTAATGCACACCAATTATCCAAAAATCATATAGACCAAACCAAATTAATATAAAATAGACATCAATTATCCTGAAGAGTAACCTAATATCCGTCGTTATAATTTGATTTATCTTCAAGTGTGAGAACGGATGGCTCAGAACACAACCCAAGATTCATTCTAGCATACATTAGTGTGAATCATCTATGTTCTGTACATATGGTGTAGTATATGTTCTTATCGTATCTAGTATCTGAAGAATGTAACAGAATCAAGATGAACTCACATAATGTAATACTAAGACATCATCTACTACTATATAAGATATAGTGATAGGTTGTCGTATCATCATTGCCGAGGGATGAGGGTCGAAGGACAGTCAACTTTATCTACGGATACATAGTTTTTGCCTCGCCAGTCGAACGGCTACAGGAACTATGTCCTGATCACCATGTCGTACCGTAGATTAATGCAAATGGAGCTGGAGCCAAAATGTAGAAACCAAAATACAGAATCAAATCCCTGGGTTCGTCGAAAATACAAAATACTGTTCTAATTCATATGTATTTTAAGTGTGAGAACGGATGGCTCAGAACACAACCCAACCGGAGAGGATACTCTGAGAGATCCATCTGAGTAGGACGTATACTCTGAGAGATCACCTTTACAAGAATGATATCAGTAGTGGGATTGAGTACTGGAGGAGATATTATCAGAGTATACGTCCTACTCAGATGGGTCTCTCACCGTTACTATTTTTTTCTGACAGCATGGTGGATGTGCTCCGTCAACAGATTCTTGCTCCGAGCCAAAACTTTGTCCCGGAGATCAAGTGGACATCCTTGGTGTAGAGTTCGAGTGAGAGGTTCCTGACAGCATGGTGGTCTCCTTTGTCAAAGTATCCGTGCTCATCCCACAAACAATGTGGGATGAGCACGGATATTTGACAAAGGAGACCACCATGCTGTCAGGAACCTCTCACTCGAGCTCTACACCAAGGATGTCCACTTGAGCTCCGGGGCAAAGTTTTGGCTCGGAGCAAGAATCTGTTGAGGGAGCACATCAACCATGTCGTCAGAAAAAAATAATAACGGTGAGAGACCCATCTGAGTAGGACGTATACTCTGATAATATCTCCTCCAGCACTCAATCCCACTACTGATATCATTCTTATAAAGGTGATCTCTCAGAGTATACGTCATACTCATATGGATCTCTCAGAGTATCCTTTCTTGTTGGTTGTTGTATCATCATTGCCAAGGGATGAGGGTCGGAGGACAGTCAACTTTATCTACGGATACATAGTTTCTGCCTCGCCAGTCGAATGGTTGCAGGGACTATGTCCTAATCACCATGTCGTAGTCCAATACAATCCAGAGATTGACACAGTTCTAGTTCATATATGTAGTCCAATACAAATAGTCTAATACAAAAATAACCCAATACAAATAGCCCAATACAAATAAGTACTAATAGCTAATGAGAACCACGCTGCTCACGCAAACGCTCAGTGATACGATCACGCAACCACCTCGAAAAAGCGAGATTTTTGGCGTGAGGAGAGATGTCGTCCCTTGCAAGGACTGCATGAAGAGAACTCCTGATCTCACTAGCTACCGGTGCTGGATGAATAGAACTCCCGGTCTCTCTAGCAACCGGTGCCACTTCCTCCTTAGCTGTAGGAGGAGCCACCTCAGCATTCACTATTTTCCTCAAACGACGTACCGCTCCTCGGGTCATGGGTGCCATCTGGTAAGATCGATAGTCACAAATAATATAATTGTAACATAAGCAAGCTAACTAAAGGAACCATCATGTAATTTGAGTACATTTTCGAAAGCCGATAAAGTATAAAAATTCGATTTTTTGCCAAGTGTGAGAACGGATGGCTCAGAACACAACCCAAGATTCATTCAAGCATACATTAGTGTGAATCATCTATGTTCTATACATATGGTGTAGTATATGTTCTTATCGTATCTAGTATCTGAAGAATGTAACAGAATCAAGATGAACTCACATAATGTAATACTAAGACATCATCTACTACTATATAAGATATAGTGATAGGTTGTCGTATCATCATTGCCGAGGGATGAGGGTCAGAAGACAGTCAACTTTATCTACGGCTACATAGTTTCTGCCTCGCCAGTCGAATGGCTGCAGGGACTATGTCCTGATCACCATGTCGTACCGTAGATTAATGCAAATGGAGCTGGAACTGGAGACAAAATACAGTACTACTTCACCATGTCGTACCATTTTACTCTCTCTCTCTCTCTCTCCTCCCTCCCCTCCGGCGCTCTCACTCTCTCCAGTGCTCTTATACTACTAATTTCTATGTGTTTTAAGTGTGAGAACGGATGGCTCAGAGCACAACCCAAAATTCATTCTAGCATACATTAGTGTGAATCATCTGTATTCTGTATACATATCGTGTAGTATATGTTCTTATCGTATCTAGTATCTGAAGGATATAACAGAATCAAAATGAACTCACATAATGTAATACTAAGACATCATCTACTACTATAGAAGATATAGTGATAGGTTGTCCTATCATTATTGTTGAGGGATGAGGGTCGGAGGACAGTCAACTTTATCTACGGCTACATAGTTTTTGCCTCGCCAGTCGAATGGCTGCAGGGACTATGTCCTGATCACCATGTCGTACCGTAGATTAATGCAAATGGAGATGGAAATATCTGTCGCTAACGGCTAACTAGTCCGTTGCTAACTGAGATTGTCACATAGATATATGTATATCACAGCTAGATGTATAGATATATACATCTATACAGAAGCACACAACTGATAGAACTCGCACTGTCCTTGAGACAGTGAACATATACACCATGAATCCAAACCTCATATTCATATTTACTAAACCAAACACCACCAAACTAATGGATAACACCCAATATGGATAACACATTATTTAGCCAATATATAAACTCAGATGAATTTGAGAAGCAAAGCCACCCGCCGCACCCGACAAAAGCCCACCGCCCCAAGCCCGCTGCCTAGTAGTTCGGTTGCATATATATATGAAGAGTGCTGATGGCTATGTGTCGATTACAAATAGCCCCGACACCCCCGTCCCAAGCCAGCCGCCCAGCCCCCGACGCCGCCGCCCCAAGCCCAACACCCAGCCCCCGACCCAAGCCAGCCGTCCAGCCCCCGATGCCGCCGCCCCAAGCCCACCGCCTGTTAGGGTTATATACTAAAAGCATCACTTTTGTAGTAACCTTATTTTCTTAAATTTTGAATGAGAATCATATGGGCAAATGTTTGCATATTGTATTTGTTGCAAGTGTTAATGCAAATGTCTGATATTCTATATTGTAGATAATATGGTATGTGGTGTCACACAGAAGATCATATTATCAGTTTCCTATGGAGTATATAAATAGTTCACAACCTAGATGGACTTGGACAATCTATTGGAAAGGTTGTAGTGTAATCTGGTATTAGTATATCTTGACTATAGGTTTACACTAGTAGACTTTGTGTGTATTGAACAGGACCACTTGAGGTTGTTCTCTTTGTACTGACTACATAAAGTGAACAAACACCTCTGTTATTATGGATGCTTGTGCTCTTAATCCGGATATAATAATGGACATGTATATGCAGTGTGCATTACTTTGACTCATAAAAGAGTGAGATTCATTATGGATCAACAACCTCTATGAATTGGGTAATAACATTGTATGTATGATGGGCTGTTGATTATAAATGGAATCCATGTCCCGATACATCGGGTTGATGATTGCCTCTTAAGGAGCTCATAAGGATTGTCATGTAAACCCTGCAGGTGGATTATATCCGACATGACAAATAAAGTTGAGCAGTACTACTTAAGGATAAACGATGTCGAATCAATATAGTTGTCAGTAACTTAATTTGATCGACGGACATACGATATCTTAACATGGGGAGCCAAACGAGCATATAATAAAAGGAGCCCACAAACATAATTTGGGATTAGGGAGGTAGTGCAACAATAGCTCATTAGTGGACCGAGCTATTGTTAATGGGCCAGGATTGTGTGTTCGGGCTGAAAATGGGATATCCAGATCCGTTAGGAGGCCTAACCCTAATTTCTCCTCATGGTCATGCCGTAGCCTATATATATCCTCTATTCTCTAGCCGCCAGATTACGGATCAGAAATCTAAAATTTTATCTAAATTCGTGATTCACGTAAGAAGAGAAAGAGAGGGCTGCCAAGGAGAAGAAAAGGTTGGGAGATCGTCGCCCACACGACGTCGAACTCGAGGAAGGAATACGTGCAGAAGATCTTGGGGTCGTCCGCTCGAGATTGCCAGGAATTACTTGTCTCCTTTCCGCCGCAGGTATAATTCGTGAACCCTAGTTTCCGTCTGTGAAGGGTTAGAACAGGTATTAGATCCGTTTAACTTTCTATCGATCAATACGCACACCAAAGGAAGGGTCCTGGGAATTCCCACTTCCATCACCGCCCAGCCCCCGACACAAGCTAGCCGCCCAGCCCCCGACGCCCCAGCCCCAAGCCCGCCTCCCAAACCCCGACGCCCCCGCCCCAAGCCCACACCGCCCAGCTCTCGACCCAAGCCAGCCGCCCAGCCCCCGACGCTCCCGCCCCAAGCCCACCGCCCAGCCCCCGACACAAGCCAACCGCCCAGCCCCCGACGCCCCAGCCCCAAGCCCGCCTCCCACACCCCGACGCCCCCGTCCCAAGCCCACCGCCCAGCCCCCGACCCAAGCCAGCTGTCCAGCCCCCGACGCCCCAGCCCCAAGCCCGCCTCCCAGACCCCGACGCCCCCGCCCCGAGCCCACCGCCCAGCCCACCGCCCAGCCCCCGACCCAAGCCAGTCGTCCAGCCCCCGACACCCCAGCCCCAAGCCCGCCGTCCAGCCCCCGACGCCCCCATCCCAAGCCCACCGCCCAGACCCCGACCCAAGCCAGCCGCCCAGCCCCCGACGCCCCAGCCCCAAGCCCGCCGCGCAGCCCCCGACGCCCCCGCCCCAAGCCCACCGCCCAGCCCCCGACCCAAGCCAGCCGCCCAGCCCCGGACGCCCCAGCCCCAAGCGTGCCGCCCAGCCCCTATACGACACCGCGAGAGAGAGAGAGAGGGGGGGTTACCTTCGAAAGAGAGAGAGGAGAGGACGCCGACACCGACGCCGATCACCGAAGCCGACACCGGCGAAAGAGAGAAAGAGAGAGAGAGAGAGGAGAGAGAGTGAATTTGGGAGGAATGCGAAAAGTTTCCCCCGCCGTTTTATTTTATGTCTGGTACGTATATTTAGCGACGGACTAGCGACGTATGAAAACCCGTCGCCCAGTAGTCGCCCTGTTTGACACTTGTCGACTGAGTATCCGTCGCTACGTAGTCGAAGAAATGTCCCGCCAATTCTCTACACAATTTCCGCTAAATAATCGACTACATAGAGACTACTGGAGATCCGTCGTTATATCGTCGACTACCTACCGACGGATATGCGACCTTTCCTCCCCCTAAAATTAAAATAAAAAATGTAAAGGCGAGTGGTCGGTAAGCCGTCGTCGAGCTGGCACGAAGCCGTCGCTAACGCCGACTGAAAATTTCCGTCGCTAAATATTCGTCGCTAATTTACTGTATTTTGGTAGTGCGTGAGAACTCTCGTACCGCGCTCCACGCTCGTGCTAAGGCACAAGCTTACATTGAAGTTCCTTATGCGTTCAGACAATGAAACAATGAATAGTTTACAACAATGAAACGGGAAGACTATCAATATAGTCAGTCTGAGTAGAATATAGCAACATTGAAAGACTATGGGACCAATGGGTCGCCAAGGCGACTCCCGCACGGGGAGTTGCATAATGTATGAATGAAAGAATGAACTAATAAGTGAATGAATGAATCAACGAATGAATGAATGAATGCGTGAATGAATCAACGAACGAAAGGACAAGTGAAAGAAAGAAAAGAAAGAATGAATAAAAGATAAGAAAGAAAGGAATGGTTAGCGACAGGTATGACGGGCACGTACAACGGGGCTCGTTACCCGTGCTGCACGGACGCCAACCTGGTCGATAACACATTATGGCTAAGGGTTAGCCTACGGCTCGGAGACAGCCGTTAAGTTAAAATGACAAACAATACGAAATGGTCATAGACAATCCCCTCGTATACGGGAGGTGGGAGGCATAAGGGATTCCGCGACAAGATCAAAGGGGGGATCGGCCGGCCTAGGCGGGATCAAAAGGCTTACGGGCTACTTGGGTGCGGGCTTGGCTACCCAGGAGACGTAAGGACGGGATGTTTCAAAAGACTATCAAGGTGTTCCAGCCGCACGCTATGATAGGTGAGAAATTACCAACGGAGAAAATGTCCAAAATGGCTTGTGGTGCCAGCGACCGATTCCTATAGATTAGGTGGACTTTGCTGGTGGCAATCCACGTGCAAGTCCTTGCATTGAAATCAAAGTAGTCTAAGTTAACTGAATGTAGCACCTCCTGAATAGGCTTGAAATGTAACACACCAAAGGATAAAGGGTACTTCGTGCAAATAAGTTAGAAAACACGCCTACTGTAGAAGCATAGAAAAGAACATGATTGCCCATGCGGCTCAGAACAGGAAAACCTATGCGGCTCAAAAATAGACGAGCTGCATGCGGCTCAAAAGACACCAACATGGACATACGGCTCAAGCAACACCACGTGGCCTTCTACGTTTCGCTTCTACAGTTGGCCATTAAGCAACGGCCCTATTTAATGCTCTGACATAAAGGAGAACTGACGGCTCTGACATAAAGTTGCAATGATGACTCTGTCATAATGGTACTCCTAGGGAAACGAAGGAAATCTCTGACACAATCCATCAAACCCTAAAAATTTTTATGCGACCTTGACGCGTGGCCAGTCGCATGCGACTCAGGCAGAGGCCACCTCATGCGGCTCAGGCAGAGGCTACCCCATACGGCTCAGGCAGAGGCTACCCCATGCGGCTCACGAGGACTATCTTCATGCAGCTCACTGAGAAGCTACCCATCATGCGGTCGCCTACGCTCATGCCGCTCAGATCATGGGGACCATCTTCATGCGGTTCAAATGTTCAGAGGCCATGCCCAAGCAGCCTTGACACGTGGCCAGCCTTATGCGGCTCAGTAGGGAATCCTCATGCAGCTAAGATTTCCTAAGTAGCTCGCGGTTAAGACACGTGGAAGAAGATTAGTTTTCCCTGTGTTCCTACAGCTAGCAGCATAATAATAGTGGGACACGTGGCATCAAATTAATTAAGATTCATCAACAAATCCTAATAACCAGATTTAGTGCCATCATCATAATTACTGGGATCAAATCAGATCATTTACAATCAAGCAAATTGAACTCGTGGCGGGAGATCCGAGCTTGGCATAACAAATCATGAGGATTTATGGCAATCAACATTAATTGCCCACAGAGATTTGATGTAATCCACATTAATTGCCTAGATTTCCTATAATCAGAATTAATGGCCCAAATTAATTGATCCTTAACTGCCGACTTCTCAAGGAGGCAATCATTGGCAAACCCTAATGATCATACCCCACTCCTATAAATAGCAAGGTGCCATTCCCTTACAAATGGCTAGCGAAAAAAAGAGAGAGAGAGCACTACAGAGACATCTAGAGATCTAGCAACAGAGGGCACAAGGGAGTCTCCCCACAAGTCCAAGAGCATTTTTTCATCAGAGCCAAAGCTACGTCTAATCGTCCAAGGAGTAAGGCAGAGCGACCGTCGCTTTCCCGAGCCTCTATCGTCACCCCCCAGAATCTAAACTAAACAATCGTACTTAGATTGCTGTACCTAGGTTTTCGTCCCTAGGCTTTCTTTGTACGAGCGAGTTTGTATTGTGAAGTAAAATTCTAGTCCTTCGATATAATTATTTTATTCTTTTATAATCAATGGCAAACACGATGGCGACTCTACAGGGGACTAACTTCTCTACGGCTAAGGAGTTGGTGACGCAATCAGACGCAGCCAAACTTGGCTCCACTCAACAAATGCTGGTCGCCCGGTTCGACCAACAGGCATTTGAAGAAATGTTCTCCGACGGGAGCGCTGGTCTGGTCCAGCGGCGAGCCCGCACGAAAAAGGCCCGCAAGGAGTGGAGACCCAAGTCATTCGCTCCTCCCCAAGCGCTGGACGGAGTACTCTCTACTGCCCAAGACGTCGAAGGCAACTCTCATGCGGCCCCACTTCAAGCTATAGAGGACTCTGTTTTCCCCAAGTTCGACAGAGGAAAGTACTATGATGCTGGACTTGCAGGAGCAAAGGGCGATTCTATGTGCTCCAGGAAGAAGCCGAACAAAGGCACTAGCCACAGGCCGAACATTCATGCGGCCAAGATTGCCAGCCGTATGCATGATGTCCATACGACCGAAACTGCCAGCCGGATGTAGAATAGCCATGCGGCCAAGATTTCCAGCTGCTTGGAGAAGACTTATGCGGCCGAGACTTCCAGCCATATGAAGAAAGCCCATGGCAGCCGCATGAAGACTGTTGATTCCAGCCGCATGCTGTCTGCTCCACACGGCTCAGGCTCAGTCTTTGATTGCCTCTCTTATGGTTCTGATCTCTCATGCTCCCAAGAAAATATGTCTGACTCTCTACAGCACCACTTAGACTCTTCTTACTATGTGCCCTCGTGCACTAGAGTGAAGAAGTCTAGGGCAGCGCGAGCGTGGCAAGCTCAGTCCGCTGTCCCGACCTCTGACCATCCGAGCGCTCCACATACTGTTATGCGGGCCTCTGATGGGAAGTTGAACAGAACCACTCGAGTCCAGCCCCCGACGACAAACGGACAGAGTGGTTCCTAAAAGTCTCCCAAAATCCAGAGAGCAAACATGGTCGTTCCACGCCCATCTGACTTGCGTGAGGTTATCCTCCACAAGCGCAAGGAAAGAGAAGAGGCCTCGGTCTGCAAAGAATCCTCCCATGGACATCACTGCACCCAAGTTATTGTCAACTGCTGCTGCAACAAGGCGGTAGTACAAGCAGACCGACGGTCTGTCTTCCGACGGTTACAACGCCCAAGCTCAGAAGATGAGGCGCTCCTCGTCGCCCCCTGCAATTCTGCTCTGATGATTCCTGGCAGCGGGAGAGGGAAGAAAACAAATACCTCCAGCCCAAAAATTTCAACTGGCATAACCAAGAAACTTTCTTCTAAATGGTTATCCACCACCATTACAGGAGGAGTTTACTAAGGGACCCGCTCAAAGACGAAATCTTCCACACTTCAGAATTTGTCGTCCACACTCGGAGACACTAGAGCTGGGAGTAGCACTCCTCCAAATATCTACGACAATCTGGTATTCCAAGAGGATAATCTAGATGCAGCAAATCTCGACGTCCCCGAGGACGTCCACAACTCTCAAGACGAGGCAAGCTATGAAGCTGGGGGTACCACTTTTTCTGAGTCCGAACCAGAAGAGAACATTCCCACATACCCTGACGACTTCTCCGTGCGAGGGTACGACTCAGAGGGCACGTCCTCTACCGTCCCTTCCACCTCTCATCATATAAGAACGGTATTCTTGACAGACAGCAACCAAGAGGGTCCTAGTGATCGCCAACGCATCGACATTATGGAGGCAATACTGCATGCTTTGGTCAAGTATGTAGACGAGATCAAGGTGGCCATTCCCACTCTATAAGGAAGGACGCCTAGCCAAACAAGCTTGGGTCCGGCGGTCAATGCGGACTCAAACTCAGCTGCACCAAACCCGGGCGATAATCCACCTGAAATATCGGCCCCCACCGCTGCAGACGAAGCCAGGGAGGCAAAAAAAGAGGTCCAAGAGCTCCGAGCCAAGTTTCAATCCCGAAAAACTTGCCAGGACCTCAGGGTATGACAACCGTATCCTGCCGCGTGGAGAGATGTTCCCTTCCCACCAAAGTATATACCATTCCACATCAATCCATATGATGGAAAGACATCTGCAAGCAGATACATCACCTACTTCAAAGTCACAACCGACCATCTGCCCCATGACGATGCCATCCTTACCCGGTTGTTCATTGGAGCCTTGGAAGGGGTCGCCTTCGACTGGTACCGTAACTTGCCGTACAATTGCATCCACTCTTTCACCGACTTCAAGCGCATGTTCCTAGAGAGGTTCTATGAAGTAGGACAAGACGTGACAATGTCCACTCTCATGGACGTTGTTCAAGGAGAAAAGGAGCTAACAAGGAATTACATCGAGCGGTTTCGCCAAACCGCGATGAAGCTGCCTTCCGGCAACCCTGATTCCTCCTTGATTAAAATTTGCCAAAAGAGACTACTTCCCACAATCAGCCTCTGGATGGGCAAAAGCCAATTCAGGGATTGGAAGACGTTCATCATCAGTGCCACTAGCGCAGAAGATAAGGTGAAGAAAGCCCGCCAACTGGGATTGCACATCTTGGAAGGAGAAGACAAGGGCAAACGCCCTAACCTCAACAACAACAACGGTATTAATTCCTCCAGCAACCGAGACAACAAGGGCAAGCAGGCTATGGTGGCGACACAGCCCCAAAGCTCGAATCAAAGCCGGCGGAAAAGCAGTGGCCTCAGATGACCTATTCCTTCGAGGACGGCCATGTTAAACCCATATTAGACATGCTCATCTAAGGAGGACAAATTCAGCTCCCTCCCCTCCAGGCGTGAGCCTCGTCCTGCAGATATGGATAGTCCCAAGTACTGCCAATACCATCGCTATGTTCACCATGCTACACAAGACTGCTATCAGCTGAAGCGATACATCCAATATCTCATTGATTCTAATGCCCTGGCCATTGATTTCGAAGAGGTGACCGTGGAGCCAATATGGTGTCAGTATAAGTTGGCAGCTTCCCTCAGACAAGGACTCAAGATCGGGTAGTACCCGAACTGTAACACCCAGTTTTCTAAATAAGGGTAATTTTGAAAATTTGTAATTATAATTATTATTTATTGATATTTATTTTATATTATGATTTTTTGTGATTTTTAATTATTTTTAAACTATTTAAAATCATGACTTGTGATTTTGGTATTTTGCTAGTGAAACCGTAGAGACTGTCTACCCTAGAGCTTAGGCATGTGATTAGGGTATTTTATTTATCATTTTTAGTTTAAGGGTATTTTTGTCATTTTTGAAATATTTGAATTTAATATATATTATTTGGAATTAAAATGATTATTTAGAATGGTGTGATTTAAATATTATTTAATCATTTGTCTTGTGTTGTGTTTAGCCCTAACCTAGATTAGTCATACCTAGTCTAGTTAGCCATGGTTAGTAATATTAGTATTGGTTAGTTGAGTTAAGTCATGATTAGTTAAAATGAAATAGGTTGCATTAAGTCAAGTGTGAAGCCTAGGTTGTAGGCCCTTGATTGGACTTGATGGATTGATAGCCATTAGATTCACCCCAAAAACCCTAACCTTAACTTGGTGAACAGCCTAGGGATCCCCCCTTGCTATAAAGCCTCTCTCAAAGTTTGTGCCTCCTTTTTATTTATCCCTTCATTTTCTAAGGAAAGGTTTGTTCTCCATTGAAATTTCTTCATGGTTTACTCAATATAAATCTATTTTTATTGCAACTTCTTCCTTTGTGACCTAAATAATGTTTTCCTACTGTTGGTGGAGACCATTGACAGGTTTGAGCTAATTTGGGGCCTTGAGCTAGCTAGTGGAGATATCTTTTTGAAGTTTTTTTATTGTGGAAGACACCCATAGGTAACCTTCTATTACCTCCACCAAATCTTGATTTCTTTGCATAGATAGGAAGCCCTAGGTGTCCTCTCTCTATAGGAATAGGATTCGTACCATTTCGTGTCCTGTACGTGTCCGTATCGGACACATATCAGTGCTGTGCACAGGTGTTCGACGAAATACCACAAAGGGCATTTCGATCAATATTTCGAGATGTGTTTGAATAGGAAGTCATGTCTTGGTGTCGTCTGTGGGTTTCTATGTGACTGAGTGAGTTTTGCGTCGTGTCGGGGTCGTACTGGACCCGTGGACACGCCCACACACGTGCGAGCTGTACTGCCCTACTGCTAGGGGTCCAGTACTTCGCGGACACGACGATTGGACTCGTGCCACTTGGCACAGACCAAGGGGCAATGACTGTCAGGTCACCCCTTGAGTCTGGAGTCCAGTGGTGTCGTATCGGACACGTTCTTCGGTCTGCACTGGCTTGACTGGACTGGCTGTTCAGTCCAGTGTTCGATTTCGTGTGATGCTTGGACACATTTGTGTCCTGATATTGGACACATTTTGGAGTGTGTGATACGTGTACATGTTGCTTGTGAATTATTAACCCTTAGCCTCTAATATTAATGTGTTTTTCATAATCGAATTTGAGTTTCCCATTTATCACTGATACATGTTTCGGTTTCTGTTAATAATCCTGAGTTCATTCCTTTTTCCAACTGTTTAATTTATGATTAATTTGCTATTTTAATTCCTGAACGTATGTATTAGTTCATGTTAGTTGATTCTCAAATTAAGATTTGTTTTGCATTGAGATTTAGTGAATTCGACCTATGGTTTGGACTGTTGAGGATTGGAATAATATAGTTCTGATATTTCAAAATTTCTGAACTCTCATTTCCTAATTAAACTGATTTTTATGATTTAATTCTATGTTTAAATCCTTATACAAGTGTATTAGCTACTGAGGGTTAGGGTTCATTGAGGTTTTGGATTCGAATTGCTAAAATGGGATTCGAACCATGGCGTGGACTTTTTGACTGATACTCACATTAGTTTTGATTTGAATTATTTCCCATTTAAAACTGTCATTGATTCCAATTTTTCAAACTAATTTCTTACAGTTTTTAGAATTCTATATCAATCCAAATGCATGATTTCTAGTTCTCTGTTAGTTTATGTTGCTTTTTCAAGTGGTTTCAATGGAGAATGGTTTAGAAATTGGGTTGGAGTTTCCTGTCATCAGTTTTAGGACAATTCCTTAAACCAATCATTCTGTCCTGTGATGTCTCCCACATTCATTTCCTGAACTTTTTAAATCTCTATAGTTGTTCACTGACTTTTAATTCTGAATTCTAGGTTCCATCAAATGTTGATTAGTTGGTTAAACATGAAAACATTTTCCCTGTTGACACATTTTCTGACAATACTCTAACACCCGTCCTACACACATTACATATATATTCCTGGCACACACACTCTAATCCTGAGAACTGATTGCCTGTAACTTCTTTGACAGTTGATTTAATCCTGAGCACACATCCTATAAACACACACTCATGGCCTACTCTCTAACACTCATTTCCTGAACACTGAACACACAGGTTCACAGGGTCCTGTGAGCACACAGGTTCACATACCCTGTGGCACACATCTAACACACTGGGACACTCTATTCACTGCTAACACACACATGAACATATGCCCACTGTAAGTTGGTTCCTGAAACCTGAGTTTCCTATTTAACGTTCACCCTATCTAGCAGTCCATAAACACCCCATTGGCAGCCCTAAGTTCAGTCCCATTTTATCCTACATACCATCCTTGTTAGCCCCTTAAACCCAGCCTTAAACACAGCCCATAACTGCCACATATTAGCCTTAAACAGCTCCCAATATCAGCCCCCTACCAAGCCACTAAACTACCCTCTAAACCTGCCTATAGGCTGTCACTTACCAGTCCATTTGCACCCCCATGTTATATCACAAATATTTCCATGTGACACTCCCATGTACTCACACACACATGCCTCCCCTCTCTCAACATACACATGTCTATATATATTATATATGAATATCTATATATGTATGTAATATATGTATGTGTGTATAATGTATATGTATATATATATATATAAATATAAATATATATATATATATATATATATATATATATATATATATATATATATATATATATATATATATATATATATATATTTACTATGAGAATTCCATGTGTAGGCCTAGATGCAAATTAGGCTGTGTGATGTTGGTTTTGACTTGTGTTGTATAGGTTGTATGGACTGGGTATACTAGCATAGGCTAGTTTAGCCTTGTTTAGACTAGTATGGACTAGTTAGGCCTAGAATAGACTATTTAGACTTGTTTGACCTAGTTTGACCAAAGTTAACTTAGGTTTGATTTCTTGGTTGACCAGGGTTGTCCAAGAGTTGACTTTGGCCTAGATTGACCTAGATTCATCTAGAATGCATTGAATTGCATATTGTTATTATTTTAGACTTGTTGTGACTTGTGTTGTTCTGATTAGGAGCCAGACACCTCTCCTCGGACAGTACATTTCATCCGGACACTTAGATACCAGGCGAGTACATTCTCTGATCATTTCATATCCTGCTTAGAATTATTTTCCTGCTTTAAATTACTTTACTTGATACTGTCACGTTGGTCACACGGATTAGTACTATATGGATCTCTTCTTGTGATTTTATCCCTTTAGGAAGCATCGGGTACTCTATGTTCTGTGCGTTTCACTTATATGGCGTATCACTATGCTTCATTGGTTCATCGATCACTTGTGACATGTACTTTCATGATCACAGAGTCTTCCTTGAATCCTTATCCCATTTATTGGGTCTCCTAGAATCTCCTAGAATCCCCATTTATGGGACATCCATATATCACCCTTCGGAGGCCTTTGCATGGAATCATAACATAACCTGGTTGGATCCTTGTGTATTGATTGGGGGTACAGGGGAGTAGAAGTAGACATGTGAATATTATCCAAGTAGTGTAGCATCAGAATCTTTTCAGAGTGCAGCATCAGAATCTCCTTTGCCATTTACATGTCAATATTGTACTCTGACTCACTAGCTACTGTTAGTTCTTTACTTATAGTAGATATTTCTATTACAGTTCTCTCTCTCTCTGTTTACGTACTATATTTCTTCAGTACCTATATCTTACTTTACTACATGATTATATTTTCTAACCTGCTATGAACTGTTGAGATGTATTGTGCTCGCTCCTGTCCTGACTGGACCTGCTAAAAATATTATAGAGGACGAGGAGGAGGCCTGTGTGGATACCTTCTACGGGGCAGCCCTAGACGACACTTGCGAGCTGGACTCTCAGGAGGACCCAGCTCTAGCTGAGGACATTACCCTATTGCCTAGACTAGCTTAGTTAGGCCTTATCTTACTTATGTTGTCTTGAGACTAGTGTAGGCCTCAAAAATGAAGTCACGCTGAGTTAATACAGCCTATCAGAACAATGTCTAAAATATACGCTGAGTTCTATCAGACCATTTTCTCAAATATACGCAGAGTTTAAATGGTACACAGAGACAGCTCATCATTTGTCAGAGTGTCATTATGACTGACAGTACGACAGTCAAAGAATGTCTCCTCGTATGCCACGTATGCACGGGACTCGAGAGATCTCAGCCGACTATTGCGTGACTTTCGAAATCTTCCTCAACAAGATTCAGTCTTCATCAAGTTGGCGTACCAAAAAGACCTTATTATTATTTAATATGACTGACAAGGCAATCAATGTCAGAGATTTTGTGTCAGTCGAGGCACGTCGAATCAAGACAGCTTGCCGTTCTGACTCAAGTCTGCGTGTATTTTGAACTTCTATGTTCCTTCCTCAAGTTTGCGTGAATTTTGAGCTTTCTGTCTCAAGTTGGCGTATATTCTGAAGCTTTCTGCCTCAAGTTGGCGTGTATTCTGAAGCCTTCTGCCCCAAGTCTGCGTGGATTTCATCCTCAACCAGTTGGCGTGGATTTCATCTAAAATTATCAGATTGGAGTACGTGGCAGACATGCCACAAATCTCTCGTATGCGTGCCCAGTAACTTGCACACGACTCATGCACGATTGCCATGTATCCAACAGTTACAGGCCACGTCTAGTAACTGCTCATTAACCTTGCGTACGTTTGAGTCCTGCGTGATTATCAACTATGCATAGATTATGAAGACAGTTATCTTTTCAGTTATTTTTGACTCTATAAATAGAGTTCTTTTCTCATTCATTGTACAGATAGATAGATATCTAAATTGCTGTCGAATTCTTGAGAGCTTTTCTTCTTCGCATCGTCTAAGGGATAAAGCGATCGTCTTCTAGATCGGATTCCTGCAGTTGTATTTTCCCAGAAACACAATAAATAAAGTGAATTTATTTATGGAAAACAAATTGGCGACTCTGCTGGGGAAACCCATCTCCTCTTCTGAGATGGAAACAACTCAATACGACGCTTCGTCGGTCGGATCGACGAAGAAGGTGATGTTGATTCAGTTCAATCAACTCACCTATGAAGAAATGCAGTGGGCTAAGGGTGGCAAGCACACTTCAGCCTCTATCACCACTGCCAAATCAAAGGGACGATCTGTCTATGTCCCTAAGAATCAGTTGGCAACCAAAGACGGTGAAGTTTCTACCACAGTGTCCATTACTAACACTGGCAAGAACTCCACTGCAGGCACGCATACTCCTGTGTGCTCGAAAATGACAACATCCAAAAGACACGCTAACAGTGATGGCTCCTTAGCCAAATCTGTTTCCGTAGTCACGCAGTCCAGAAGTCACGCTGACAGTACTGGCTCTTTAGCCAAGCCTGTTCCAACGTGCATTTCCAAACCTAAAAATCACGCTAACAACACTGGTTCTTTAACCAAGCCTGTCTCAGCGTGTATTCCACACGCATCATCCACCAAGTCAGCTCTTCCTGACTCAGCATGCGTACCAAAATCTGGCTTTTTAGCCAAGACTTTATATGCTGACAACACTGGCTCCTTAGCCAAATTGTTACCAGCATATTCTAAGAAGAATAGCTCTTTAGCTATTTCTTCCTCCTTGCCAAGTTCTGCTAGAACTGGGGGTAGTCTTGCTATGGCTCCTCCACAAATGGCTCACAAAGTCCCTTCAAATAGGAACAACTCTTTAGTTGTTTCTTCTGCTCCTGTAGTGTTTACTTCAGGAACAGCTTTGGCTGACAACTTTGTTAGTCAAAGAAAAGGAAATAGTCTTTTGACTACTCTTCCTTCTGGACATTCTATGTCTCAAAACTTGAACAAGTCTAAAAAGAAACATTTCTTAATGTCTTCTTCTACGACTTCTTCAAATTGGGCACAGAATTTGTCTCTACAAAATGGTTTGTTACCAACTCCTAATCAAGGGGATGGTTCAACTCTTCCTTCTCTGCAAATATCCAGATCAATGGAAGGAAAACTTCAAGTATCAAAGACCAATATTTTACCTCCAACAGATCTAAGAACGAAACTCAATTAATCCCGTTTGGGAAGCACTTCTGGTGTTAAGAAACCACACCAATCGGGAATGAAAGTAAGAGATCCGGATGCAGAATATGCCAAAAATTATGTTGCTCAGATTAATCATTCCTTGTATAATCAAGAGCCGGCAAAATCCAAGAACAGGAAATACATTCCTAAAAATGCACAAAGATTGTTCTCAGATATACCTCAATCTTCACATACAGATTTACGAGAACATCTTCAACAAAAAAGGAGGAATAATTCTGTGTCAATGGATCATGACCATGCTGATCATGAATGTGACTTCCAGCCAAGGGTCATAATTCAATGTATGTCAAACTAAACGACAATCTGTCTTCAATCGGATTCAGTGTGAACCTATGCCTGATGAAGATGAACCTCTTTTCGCTTCTATCAACATGACCTCTCAGGATACTGGGGGTAGAACTAATAGTCCAGATGGGGTATATAGAGGCACCAGAGCAAGAGTCCTGGCTTCTAATCCAAGAACTTCAGTTTCTGAAGACTATTCTGAATTCCTTGGAGAATCCAACTTCCCACCTCTTTCTACTGGGGGTAGTTCTCCTACAACTGATTTTGATACACAAAGCAATGATTTCGAACAAACAATATCATCAACAATCCCTCGTATGGTCACAACTTATATGGTAGATGGGAATACCGAATTAAACAATGAACCTTCTTCTTCAATGACTCCCCAAGACCAAAGAATTGCTTCTTTGGAACAACAAATGAAGTCTATGGCTGATACTATGAAGTCAATGTATGAACTTATGGCAACCCAGCTGCAAAATCGACAGACTGTACCTGACGCCATACCGATTGACACTGGTGTAGGTCCAGTACATGTTCCTCCAGCAGTACAATCCAATATCCCTGGGCAAGCTCAACCAATTCCTAGTCATTCGGGAGCTGGGGATAGCGCTTATAATACTGTCCCTCCTCCTAACTATTCTCTACAAGCTACAACTCCACAATCTTCCGGAGTCGTTACTGAAGAATTGAGGAATCTCCGAACCCAATTTGAGGCATTCAAACAAAAACATGGTTTACAAAGGTTAGGTATCAAGCAACCTTATCCAATAGAATAGAAGCAAGTATCGTATCCTCCTAAATACAAGCCTTCTACTATCTCATTCTTTGATGGAACTACTTCTCCGAGTTAATTTATTAATCACTTTGAAGTGATGACTGATCAGCTACAACCAAGTGACGCCCTCCTTACTCGGGTGTTTATCGGATGTCTCAAAGGAACGGCTTATGAATGGTATAGAAGTCTCTCGGATGGGTGCATTACCTCATTTGCCGGTTTCAAACAAATGTTTCTTGAACGGTTCTATGAAGGGCTCATTGACATGACTATGTCTGCTCTTATAAGAATCAAGCAGAAAAATAATGAAACTACTGAGGATTTCATTGAACGGTTTCGAAGAGAAGCTCTGAAGATGCCTCTTGGAACTCCTGATGCTGTTACTATTGACACATGTAAGTCGAATCTGTTACCAATCATCAGCATGTGGACAGGATCTACTCAATTTCAAGATTGGCCTTCCTTCATAGTTAGTGCCAAAGCCGCAGAAATTAGTGCTAAAACCTTCAAAGGTTTAGGAGTGCAGATGACTCCCAAAGAAACAGGTCAAAGTACTAGCAATAATGCTAAATCCAATACTCGCAAGGGAAAAGAAACCCTTGAAGTTAATCTTCAGAGTAAAGATGCATCGACCGTTCAAACTACTCCTGCCTCTACGACTCAACAACCAAGAGCACCTCGCCCAAAAGAAGAATACACTTTTGATGACGATGATGTCCTTGGTATCTTTGAATGTCTGCTGAAAGGTAATAAAATACAATTACCTGAAATCAAGAAACCCGATGAAGCTGGTAAGACAGATCATCCTAAATACTGTCCATACCACAGAATGTTGGGTCACACAGTTCGTACATGTTATGTACTGAAAGAAAAGATCCAGGAAATGATCAAATCTGGAGCTATCACTCTTACTCCGAAAGAGAAGATCGTCACCTCCAACGTCGTCTCTATGCAATTCGGAGATTTCCCTCCTCAACTCCTTGAAAACGGGATCGTTCCTATTCCCAAGCCAACTCTTGAAATAGTAAATATTCCTCCTCCACAGTCTGAGGATTTAGTACCGATCACTATGGAAACAGGAGAAATCATATGGATTCATCCTGATCTAGTGGCAAATTTTGAATCTCCTCCTCTTCAAAAGACTACTTCCCGAAAATCTAAAAAGGTTGGAAAAACTAAGTCATGTCATATGACTTCTTTCGGATCTACTCCTGACACAGAATCAAAAGACAAAGCAGAAGCACTTGCTGGTGCTACGAGAACAGGGAAACCATATCTAAAGGATTATTCCAAGAGTCCTGAGGATACTCCTGATATCTCTCCTGCTGACAAAGATACTCCTAATATTCCTCTTAAAGAAGAATCATCCACTGCACCTGTTCCTTCAACTGCACCGGTTGTACCTACTCCTTCCAAGCCCACAGCTCTTGAGAAAGGAAAACAACAGGCTCGATTTGATAAACCAATCAAGAAGTCCCCTCCTCTTGGGCTTCAGAAGCCTTATAACTTCGACATTCTAGCTCAACTTGCTAAAACGCCAACTAGAATGTCCCTCTTTGAACTTCTACGTCTTTCTAAAGAGACTCGGGAGACATTAAGTGAGGCACTTCTTCAGGCTGACTCTTGTCTTGCACAATTAAATATGCCAGATGAAGAACCTGCCACTTGCTTACATTGCAACAGTATATTGGAGATTATCCCAAATATTACCTTTACACAAGATGACATACTACTGGAGGATAATCGATATGATCTGCCTCTCTACTTCACCTGTTATATCGATACGATGAAGATAGATCGTATCCTCATTGATCCAGGGTCTGTTATAAGCATAATGCCAAAGAGTCTGTTGGATGAACTAAAAATCCCTCTTCACAAGCTTTCCAAGATGGTTACTACTATCTTGGGATTCAATCAAAGCCGAAGCGAGCCTTTGGGAAAGATTCATCTGAAACTTCAGATAGGCGATTTCAGATCCAAAGTTACTTTCTATGTAATCGAGATCGTGGGATCCTATAATCTTCTTCTGGGAAGACCCTTTCTTCATAAAAATAATGTGGTGCCTTCTACTCTTCGTCAGTGTTTTAAATACATTGACAGCAATGGAAGAGTACAAAAGGAAGTTGCTGATATAAATCCTTTCCATGGGGTTGAAGCTTATTTCAATAATTCTCGAATGTACAAAGAGGAGTATACAAAAATAGTACAAGCTATGGAAAAAGAAGATCCGCAAAGTGAGACCTTGATAATTCCTGTTAAAGGTCGAACTACTCAGCAATAGTCTCCTAAACCCTGTGGAGAAGGTTCTTTCATTATTCCAGTGAGTGGACGGATCTCTCCATTACCTCAGTCGTCTACTCAAGATACACTGATCATTCCTGTCAGTGGGCGTACTATAGTTCATGTATCTTCACATATAAAATAGGATACTCTGGTAATCCCTGTTAGAGGGCGGACTACTCTTCCATCTCAGGCTTCAAGGGAGCTCACCTCTTTTGAGCCATTTGTTATCGATCTTAATCGAAACAAAACTTCCGCTTGTTCTTCTTCTCCCCCTTTAGTCATTGATTTGGCTAAGATTTCTAAAGCTCAGCCTTCTCCCAATGTAAATACTACTACTTTTAAATTTAATAAAAAGTCTCCATCTTTGTAGTATATTGATGTGTGTAATTATGTTCATAGTTATTTGCATTTGTTAGATGACTTGAGAACAATAACCATAGGAGTTGTACAGACTTTTCATACAGAGGTATCCCTAGAATCAGTACAAACTTCATACTTTCTGGTTCCTAGTAGAAAGCCAGGAGACATTCCAATATTCTTCTACAAAGGGCCCCAGAATCCTTCTGATTTGGAAGACGATGACAAAGACGATGATACTGGAATGTTACAATTACGTCGTTATAGTCAGCAATCTAAAGAAATTATCAAAAATATGGGCTATGACTTCAGAACTGGCCTCAGTGATGGAAGAGGAAGAAGAATGCCTGTCCAGATTCTTTCTCTGAAATATGGAAGGACAAAATACGGATTGGGTTATATTGCTCCTACTCCCTTTATCAATACTATCCATGAAGATCCCGAATCTGACGAAGATAAGAGATCTGATTCTTCTAGTACCACCTCTTGGGATTCTGATACAAGTATCGGTGACTTCCACCGTAACATTCTGTCTTCCAACATGGTTTCCGTTGACGGTCCTGAAGAAAATGACGAAGATGAATTTGAAGTCTCATCCGAATCAGAATAATGGGCCCAAAGGTTAGATAATCAATGGGAGTTCCGATTCGAGCAAAGAGAACCTCCGACTGAAGACAAACTCGTTCAAATAGATGTTGGTGAAGAGGGATCCCCCAAACCAATATTCATTAGTGAAAGTCTTTCAGAAACAGATAAGCAAGACATGATCAAACTTATTCGTGAATACATCGATGTCTTCGCTTGGGGTTATGAAGATATGCCAGGACTTGATCCACAAATCGCAACTCACAAACTCAATATCATGCCGAATGCTAAACCGGTCAAACAACAACAGCGACGATTTCGTCCAGACATTATGGATGCAATTGAAGCTGAAGTCAATAAACTCATGGCTTCTGGATTTATTAGAGAGGAACAACATCCCGATTGGGTGGCTAATATAGTTCCTGTCCTTAAAAAGACTGGCAAGATCAGAGTATGCATAGACTATCGTGATCTCAATGCGGCATGTCCGAAAGACGAGTTTCCTCTACCAATTACTGATGTTATGATCGATAATACCTGTGGTTTTGAACGAATGTCATTCATGGACGGGTATTCTGGATATAATCAAATAAAAATGTTTCCAGATGACGAGAAACACACTTCCTTCAGAACACCGATCGATACATACTGTTATACAGTGATGCCATTCGGTCTCAAGAATACAGGAGCAACTTATCAACGAGCCATGAGCACTATATTCCGTGAACATTTACGGAAAACAGTCGAATGTTATGTTGATGATATTGCAGTCAAAAGTCGACAAAAAGAGGATCACATCCAAGATTTGAAGACTATTTTTGATCTAATGCGTAAGCATCAATTAAAGATAAACCCTACTAAGTCCTTCTTAGGCGTCTCTAGTGGCAAATTTCTTGGCTTCGTCATTACCTCGAAAGGTATACACGTAGATCCCGAGAAAATCAAAGCCATCCAAGAGATGCATCCTCCACGCACCTTAAAAGAGCTACGAGGATGTCAAGGAAGGATTGCTTATATCAGGAGATTCATCTCTAATCTTTCAGGACGCTGCAGACCATTCAATAAACTTATGAAGAAAGGTGTTTCTTTTGTCTGGAAAAATGAATGTTAGAAAGCATTCGATGATATAAAATAATATCTGATGAGCCTTCCAGTATTGGTACCTCCTATCTCAGGAATACCGTTCCTCCTATATACCCGAGCAACGAGTCATTCATTGGGTGCGCTGCTTGCTCAAAAGAATAAAAATGGTCATGAACAAGCCATTTACTATCTCAGTCGTACCATGACCGGAGCTGAACCTCGATATTCACCGGTCGAAAAAGAATGTCTGGCCCTTATGTTCGCTGTCCAAAAAATACGACATTATATCATTGGCCAGACCATTCCTGTCATTTCCAGGATCAATCCTATACGAGTTATGATGAAGAAACCAAGTGTTTTAAATTTTCGATTGGCTAACTGGGGAATTTTACTTGCTCAGTATGATATGCACTATATCCCTCAGAAATCGGTCAAAGGACAAGCTTTAGCTGATTTTCTGGCTGCTCATTCAATTCCAGAAAATTCAAAACTCTACGATGAAATCCCAGATGAAGTCCAAGACTCAAACCAAATTGCTGAAGAAGATCCTATTTGGCGTCTATTCTTTGATGGAGCTTCAAGAATAGGTCTTAATGGTGACATTGCCGCTGGTGTTGGAATCGTTCTTGTGTCGCCAGAAGGTCTTGCTATCCAAAGAGCTTATTCTCTCGATCAACCATGTTCAAACAATGTAGCTGAGTATAATGCACTGCTTATTGGTCTTCAACTCGCTAAACATCTGAATATTCAACATTTGGAAGCGTATGGAGATTCTAAACTCATTGTCAATCAGATAAGGGGTAATTATGAAGTTCGCCATCAAGATCTGGTTCCTTATCATAGATCGGCTATATCTATGGCTTCGTCATTTGAAGGATTCTTCATCGAGCATGTTAGACGAGCATGTAACACAGAAGCTGATGCTCTTGCTAATCTTGTGGCAGTATTAGCTATTCCGGTTAGACGTCAACAAATTATTATTGTTTACAATCGAGAATTATTTTATCTTGAGAATAACCTAACTCTAGGGCTTCCAGTTGATATTGAAGAATCAACATCTCATGATATCAATACAACAAGAGGATTTGGATTAAGTCGTAAATTATTATCATCTTCATCTGATTCTAGTATGGAATTCACCTTCAGTAATTTGGCTGAGACTCAGAATACGGATAAAGATTGGAGACTTCCTTTCTTAGATTTCGTATTGTATGATATTCTTCCAGATAATCCGAGTGAGGCAGCATCTATCAGACGACGATCACTCAGATTCTATTACAATCATACTACAAAAACCTTATATCGTCAAGCTTATGATGGTTTAATTCTTCGATGTGTTGCCGGTAGTGAAGCCTAACAAATTATCCGCGAAGCACATGATGGAATTTGTGGAGCACATCAGCCTGGACCAAAACTTCAAGACCGTATTCGACGTATGGGTTATTATTGGCCTACTATGGTATCAGATGCCATCGAATATGCAAGAAAGTGTAAAGCTTGTCAAATCTATGCGGATTTTATTCATCAACCCTCAGAATTTCTATATCCAATGGCAACATCATGGCCCTTCGAAGCTTGGGGCATGGACATTATTGGCCCGATCAATCCACCGTCATCAAAAGGTCATCGGTTTATTCTCACAATAACCGATTATTTCTCCAAATGGGCTGAAGCTATTCCTTTATCTGAAGTCAAAACTTCTAATGTCATCAACTTTATCAAGCATCATGTCATATACAGATTTGGTGTTCCTCGATGCATTATTCATGATAATGGACCACAATTCGTCAGCCAGAAATTTACTCGATTCTGTGACGATCATCGGATCAACAATGTGGCTTCTACCGCATATAATCCGGCAGCTAACGGATTAGCAGAAGCTTTCAACAAGACCATCATCAAACTCTTAAAGAAGTTTGTTTCTACAAACAAACGTAATTGGAGTGAGAAACTTGGTGAATGTTTGTGGGCTTACCGCACTACAGTTTGTAATGCTACTAGATGTACACCTTTCTCTCTGGTGTATGGATGCGAAGCTGTTCTTCCATTAGAGATTCAAATTCCTTCTTTAAGGATAGCAATCGCTAATGAACTTACCACCAAGAATAATGATCATCTTCGACTTCAGGAATTAGAAACTCTGGATGAAAAGCGGTTATCTGCTCAACAGAATATCGAATTCTATCAAGCTAGAATCTCAAGAGCTTTTAACAAGAAAGTTAGAGTTCGAGCATATCAAAAAGGAGAACTTGTTCTTACAGTCAGACGTCCGATGACTATGACGCACATGAGTAAAGGCAAGTTCGATGCAAAATGGGAAGGTCCATTCATTGTGAATAAAGTCTTTTCTAATGGGGCATATCAGCTTACCACTATGGATGGTAAAGTCACTATGATGCCCATTAATGGCAAATTCTTGAAGAAATATTATGTGTAATATTTTCATCTGTCAAGATTGTTCTCCTATCATTCCCCGGCTAGTAAAAATACCAAAGTCATTGTTCTTTACAAAAACGTTTTGATATCTTTTATCCCCAGTGGAAATAGATATTCTATTTTGTATCATTTTCTTAGCAAATTTGATATCTAGAAAATCACGTCCATATTACCTCTGAATTTTCTATCTCAGTATCATATTTATAAAAATGATATCTAGTCTTTTGATTCTCGAGTCCAAAGATCATGAAAAATTGAGTTCAAAGATATTTTTATGTTTGAATTCTATTTTTTCTAATCAGTATTAAACTAAGATCATCTCTGGTTTAATATCATCTGATAGAATTACAAAGTTCATTTGTATATTCTATTCTATTGAAATGTGTCATGTATTATTTACCTCTGAACATATTTTCTATGAATACATCATTATCAAAACAACAAAGTGAAAAATCAAATCAAAAGTTCTCATTTGTCTTCATTCAAAATAAAAATATTGATTACAAGTGAAAATATAAAAGATCTATTTATTAGGAGTTATTAGCTCCTTAATACGATCAAGTACAGTACTTATTTTCTCATCATGAGCTTTGCGAACTCTTTCTGCTGCTTCGACTGCGATAATTTGTTTATCAAAAGTGATAATAGCAGATTGGCGATGGTTAACTTCTTCAATTTGCTCTGCCTGCATCTGCTCTCGCTCTTGTTGAAGAGTTTGACAGCGTTCATCTTCAGATACACGAGCAGTGACGACCTCAGCCTGCTCCTTTTCCATGAAGGCAATTCGCTCCTGAAGACGAGCCAGCTCCTATTTCAACTTCTTGAGCTCTTCAGCTTTTGATATTTCATCCTTCTCCAGAAGTTCTACTCTCTGACGAGTAGCTAATATTTCTTCACCCTTTTCTACTAACTTCTCAGATGAAGAAGCAAGAAATTCTTCTAAAGCAGCTTGCTGAGCTTGGGCTTCATGTTCCATTTGAGCGATCTCAGCCACAGTCAAAGATTTAACATCTTCCTTATTGATCTCCCAGTATCTTCGGATAGTTGTCTCTAATTCATCTAGGAGATGTTCAAAGAAGATATATTGAGTTTCACAGCCAGCATGTTGCAGTGCTAGGAGCGAGAAATTGACCACCGTTCGGAGCTCAGAGAAGGGCATAGTTTTGTCTTTCAAGAAACGCCTGGAGTACGTATCCAGATATGAATAGACGATATCTGAATACATCCCCAGAGTCCTTGCCAACCCCGTCTCAAACCCAGGAGTTGCTGTCATTATTGAAGAAGAAGCTTGTATATTCTCTGTCCTGGGAATTGAAGTATGTGCCGCTGGAAAAGTTGGCAAATGCGAGCTCCCTTCATCAACATCAGTCCGGATAAGTGGAGCATGAGTCGAGCTCATTGCTGCAGCAGTTCCTACTAATCAAAGAAAAAATAATCAGCATATAAAGAAAAAGAAATAGTAGAAACAGAATTTGAAATAAAATTCTACCAGGCTGAGGTTCATATTCTATATGTTAAGGGAGTCTCGCATCCTCTCGCAGTCGATCTATAATAGTGTCTGACACCTGCTTTATGTGACTACTACTAGCTCCAGAATTACTGGGTGCTGGAGCATTATCAGGAGATTGAGCAGGTTCAGAACTGAGCTCCATTCTATTTCCTCTGATTTTATCTTCATCATAATGAGTGGAAGTCTCAGGATGCCAATCCTCTTCCTCTTCAGCCTCTTCTTCTTTCTCAGAGTGTTCTTCTTCAGACTCTCTTGGATCCCTAGCTTCAGGATGGGTCTCTGATCCAGAATCAATGATATTCACATCAACATCTATTTCTTGAGATGGATGAATCTCAGGAACAGCAACAATAGCAAGCTCAGGTTCTTGAGTTTCAATTTCCATGGACTCGGTATTGACTGCAGGTTCAGTCTCTTCTGGAATGTTAGTTTGAAGAATGATGTCTTTACAAACATTCTTCAATAACTCATCAGCAGCTGATAGTTCAGACGTTGGCACGTCTTCATCACCTCTGGCCGAAGAAATGTTTTCTTCAACCTGAGTTTCTTCAATTTGATTAGGTTAAAAAGATGGAACTTCCGGTTGTTCCCTAACTTCTGCCCTGGGAGCTGGTTCTTCTTCTGAATATTCAATTTGATCATCTAATGCCTGGATGACACCCTCTTTCCCGTGCTCAAAAGGGATAATCCTCATCTCTGAAGGTTTAGCAGCTACTCCACTTGTCGTCGGGATAGTCGACTCTACCTCAGTCGGTTCAGCTGAAGTTGCTGGAAGATGAACATGATTAGATTCTGTTCTCTCCGTGGAAACTGCTTCATCGATCTCTGGCAAGATCCCTCCACTCATAATAGTTTCCAGGAGTTCATTACCCTTCATCTTTCCGACAGTCTTCTTGACGTATCTGCCTCTCGATCTCCTTTTCATCAAAGGAGCATCGTCTTCATCTGTATCTTCATCTTTGTCGGCAACATCGTCTTCATCAACTGGGATGCTACCTAGAGATGAGGTAGCAGTTATTGAAACTCCTTTCTTCTTGGAAGTCTGAGACTTAGTACTCTTTTTAGAGACTGTCTCAGATTCATCACTTCGTTTCCTCTTAGAGATGGACACGAATATTGGAGAAAGAACTTCATCAGGAAAGTTTTGCTCCAGAGATAATTCATATAAGGGTTCAACTTCCGCAGTCTCATCTTCAGGTTCCGGAGTAAATCGTTGAATAACAATCTTCTTCTTTGACCTCTTTGATGGAGCTGGGTCGTCTTCTGTAACAAAAGTCTTCAAATGAAAACTCGGCATGAAAGTGCTCGACGAAACATAGAAGCGGGCGTATGTATAGAGCATTTTTGTCCCCGCCCTGGATAGAGGATTCGGCATAGAGAATTCAACTTTTGTATCTCTAGCCGTAAAGTATCTCCATGCCCGAGCTCCATTAATTAGTCCTCCACGAGCAGAAAGGCAGGTGGTGGCATTCCCAACATGAAGTTGGTCATATCCAAATTGCCGAGCAAATCGGCTCGGTAGATATGGTTCTAAGTACGTCATTTCTTCATGACGATATACCAGGTGAGATGGCCGAATCCGCTGCAGCCATTGAAAAGCTACGTCATCTAGCCTGTGCCCTTTTTCTCCGTCTATCATGTTCAGAGGCATGCTCTCATAACCCAGTGGCGGAGGAGCACATTGAATCGACCAATGTGATGATCGGTTCAAAACATTTCTGTATTCTGGAAGAGTGTGAACCTTCCAGAAAGTTTCTCCGACGTACTTCTCTAAAAAGAGGCTGCCGCTCCCTCCTACTCCTGGAGGTATCAGACCGTCGTGATGGAGAAGAAGCCAACCATACAAATAAGTATAGGGCATCTCTATTCTTGGGAATTCATCGGTCATCTTCCTTTGATTATACAGCATATTGGTTACAAAATTTTGAAGACCTGCGTTCAGCCTGCAAGTCATCGCTGATAATAAGTCTGTCTTATAGCCGTACATAAGGCACACTGCTGCAAAAACAACGCCTCTATGTATTCTATCCAGAGAGCTGGAGCCAGGAACAACAAATCTTCTTAGCCAGAGAGAGAGGAATCTGGCTAAATGACCGTTCTTTGACAAAGGTTTCCCACTCTGTCTCACATATGATCTGAAGGTGGTTCCGGCTTTTAACTCATACCAGTCTTCATTGATTGTGAAATCTTTACAGTCATACTTCTCTAGTAGATTGGTGATTTCACTCTCAGAGAGGGGCTTGAAGGAGTTAATTTGATACCTTCTCTTCTCATTTATCTTCTTCTCATCTTTCTCACAATTCATGAAAAGATAAGACATCCACTTCTGGATGTGGCAGCCGGCTTCCTCTTTAGTACTTTTATAATACAGAGTATATGTGCCGAAATGGCACATCATCTCTTCAAACAGATGCACCATCTCCAGTTTTTTCTCCGACAAAAAATTTAGCTCCTCGGTTGTAGGCACATATTCTTCATATGGAAGTGTGCCTGAAGGCAGATGAGAGATGTATTCCATCTCATGAAGGGCAAAACCTATCTCCCCTTTGGGAGTCATAAATGTTCCCGTCCGGTGGTTATATCTTTCAACCAAGGCCAGGAATAGAAATGGGTTGGGTTTGAAGCCGTAGGAGGAATTGACGATCGCGTCATAGAGATTTATCTGCTTCAGCTCATTCTCAAACTTCTCCAGAACCCAATGGACCAGAGTCCTCCACCTCATATTCTCCTGTTTCATTAAGCCTATCATCCTCGGCGTCGAATCAGTAGGATAGAATGCCTTCTTATTTGCCATAAATTCATTTATGAAAACAGGCGTCCTGAATGGCATCAATATAGACGAGTCTTCGGGTAGCACACATCCCGGCTTCAAACCTCGAAACCAGGATACGTGATTCTCCGGAGCACTGTAGAATCCGTCTTTCTTGTAAATGATTCTGCTCGCCTTAGCTTGCTGATTTTCTGTTAAGTGCCATGTCATCTTTCTGGGGTAACTGGCGTGCATGAATCGCATGATAGACAAACCCCTAGATACCTTCGACCAGTACATGGGCTTCCTTGCATCACCTTCAAAATAGAAGCAGACCTTCTCCCTGATGCCTTTTGGTTGTGACTTATGTGCTACGGCATCCCCAAACAGAAAAGCTAGTTTCTTATGGAACACGAGGTCAAGACTCTGAAATGGTTCACCATTTATCAGACAGAGCAGAGTGGTATAATCTTGATTCTTCAACAAAGATAGTCTGGCTTCCGGAGTGTCAAACTGAAGAAACTGTACATGAGATAAATTATGTTTGAAAGAGAAGCTCAAATGTCCTTCATAATCAGCTTCTTCACTTCGGATGTTCACTACAGAAAAGAAAAGAAGAAAAGATCAGACATGTTTTGTCACGCAAACTTCAGAAAAATTTATGTCTACGAGCCTTATGCATGTTTAACAGTGTTCAAAGAAAATTTCATAAGTCACGCAGACTTCAGACAAAGATCAAAAAGACAAGCTGCATGATTTATTCACGCATATGATTAATTCACGCAAAGTCTAGACAGATTAGAATAAAAAGTCATGCATCATTGCCAGAATCACATTGAAGTGAAAATGACAAAAAAAATACGCTGACAGATCAAGACTAATCTATCCAGAGGATGACTCTCAGAAGTCTGCGTGAATAATTCAACATTGACATCTTTGCCAACATATAAAAAATCACGCAGAGTCATGAGAGCCATGCTTATTTGCGTAAAACACAGAGCTTCGTAAACACGAAGATGTGAAGTATGGCCAACCCTAAAGAGGGGGCATACTTTATTAATATCCTTTGCCCTAAGAAGGGAGGATATATTTCGAAAGTTCATTATTGATTGTTTTAAGAATCCTAAGATTTCTATGTGGAGTTCATCTTCATCAGTTCGTCTTCATTAGTTCGCATCCCCATCTGTCACTTACGTTGCATAGAGGGATGAATAACTTCGCGGCGAGGAAGTCTGTCGGTGGTGGCACACGAAGACGTCGCAGGGGTCTTGCCCTTAGCCTGAGCGTCGATCTTAGGAGCCATTGCTGAGAAAGAGAAGGAGAAGTCGGGGAAGATGAAGTTTCTCTTCTGTGTGGGATTTTCTCTCTCTAAAGCAAGTAAAGAAAGAAGGAAGTGATTTATGGCCTTTTTATAGGCTCACGAAGAATTTCAAACGATAAATCATTTGCTTCGATATAGGAGTTTTGCATGGGATCCTAAACCGCACAGAATCCCAACAGCCCAATCATTTCGGAAGAAATCTTTCCCTGAATCATCTCAGCGTGACTAAATTCATTTTATCATCTCGATTTCAAAGTATTTCGAAATAATTTATCATTTTTTGAAAACTTTGAAGGGGTTTTGTAGGCCTCAAAAATGAAGTCACGCTGAGTTAATACAGCCTATCAGAATAATGTCTAAAATACACGCTGAGTTCTATCAGACCATTTCCTCAAATATACGCAGAGTTTAAATGGTACACAGAGACAACTATCATTTGTCAGAGTGTCATTATAACTGACAGCACAACAGTCAAAGAATGTCTCCTCGTATGCCACGTATGCACGGGACTCGAGAGATCTCAGCCGACTATTATGTGACTTTCGAAATCTTCCTCAACAAGATTCAGTCTTCATCAAGTTGGCATACCAAAAAGACCTTATTGTCATTTAATATGACTGACAAGGCAATCAATGTCAGAGATTTTGTGTCAGTCGAGGTACGTCGAATCAAGGCAGCTGGCCGTTCTGACTCAAGTCTACGTGTATTTTGAACTTCTATGTTCCTTCCTCAAGTTTATGTGAATTTTGAGCTTTCTGTCTCAAGTTGGCGTGTATTCTGAAGCTTTCTGCCTCAAGTTGGCGTGTATTCCGAAGCCTTCTGCCCCAAGTCTGCGTGGATTTCATCCTCAACCAGTTGGCGTAGATTTTATCTCAAATTATCATATTGGAGTACGTGGCAGACATGCCACAAATCTCTCGTATGCCTGTCCAGTAACTTGCACACGACTCATGTACGATTGCCATGTGTCCAACAGTTACAGGCCACGTCTAGTAACTGCTCATTAACCTTGCGTACGTTTGAGTCCTGCGTGATTATCAACTATACATAGATTATGAAGACAGTTATCTTTTCAGTAATTTTTGACTCTATAAATAGAGTTCTTTTCTCATTCATTGTACAGATAGATAGATATCTAAATTGCTATCGAATTCTTGAGAGCTTTTCTTCTTCGTATCGTCTAAGGGATAAAGCGATCGTCTTCTAGATCGGATTCCTACAGTTGTATTTTCCCAGAAACACAATAAATAAAGTAAATTTATTTATGGAAAACAACTAGTAGTTAGACTTTATTTCTATCTGGAGATTCTGAGTTGTATATATTCTTTCATATTCAGTAGCTGAGATTTGTACTCTGGATATTTACTGAGATGTTATCTTAGACTATTTGATCATCTGTATTTCCTTGAGTTCTATATCATATCGTGCTTCTTCTTCCTTAGTTGTGATTGAGTTTACTTTCTATTATGTCACCCCCATTCGGGGAGTATAAACTGCTTAGTATTATATTATTAGATGTATGTTGACCTAGGACAGCGTTCTACCGCCGATACTGCGGCGTAGGCTGGACGTACCCACGTCTCGTGCCCTTACTCTAGGGTACGGGTCGTGACACGTTTTTAGTGGTGGCCCATGCAGGTCAAGTTTATGTAGTGGTATTCGAACCAGAGAATCACTACAGCCTGCAGTAGGATGAGGATATTTTGAGGGTACTCAATCACCATAGGAAAACTCTTAATCAGATTTCCTTATCTAAATTGTTGCTTATTGACTTCCCTTGAATATAAATTGTCCCCCTTTGAATTTTCGCTTCATTATCAGAAATTGCTTCTTGTTTTGATCTGTCTTCATGATGGTTATGAAGACACGATCTCATCGCTCCGGTCCGGGGAATACTGTCGAGAGGCTGGCCACCTCTCGTCCTGTTCATTAGGGCCTCGAGACCGCAGCTTCTGTTGTGCTGACTCAGGTTGGCATTTCTGCTATATTGGAGGTGCACCTCTGTCTGTACAGAGACTTTTCCCGTCATTTCTGATTTCTTTCAGTAGCAGTGATGCATGCAGCATCAACAGCAAACCAGGGAAAACCAGCAGACGAGCTATCGTCCGGACAGTCGAGGATGCACAGACCATTGGAGATCTTTTTGCAAGTTCCGTTCTTTTCGATTCCATTCCCGAAGTTGTCTTTTATAACTACCTTGAAATCCGGTTCCATCTGTTCCTTGTTGATTGATTAATTTTGTTATGTTGCTCTTTTGTTATGTTTGTTTTTTTTTCTTTCTGAAAAAATCATATGGGCTAGGTCACCTCAGTTATGGAATCTAGAATCTTCGATAGTCGTGTTAGTTGGCATAGTGAGGACATGCAGTCAGATTTTGGATGTATTTATCGGGTTTGGGAATTTAAGGTTTTCGCCGTCGCGGCAATACGAAAATTTTAAATACCATGAACCTAGAGGTACGTACCTTCGTCAAGGACTCTGTGGTTATCGTAGCCTTGCTCGCTAGCATGATGAAGACTCTGGACAACATGATTTTGGACAGACGCATATGATTAACAGATTGTATCTTGGGAAAGTTTAAACATCATACCCTTTTGATTGTTATAAATGACTTAGGATTAGGGATATTTTAGTTTGTAGAGCTTATTCATAAGTAGTTCCCTCATAGTATAATCATATGTGACTTGTAGAGTGTCTGTACCCTAGAGGTGATAGTTAGCATTGGTGTTAGAATAGTAACCCATTGCAGATAATTCTCTTGTTATCTATAATACCAACCAGTTTACACATATAGGATGTTAGTATGCCATACAACCTAGATGATTTATTATTGTCTTCCTTTACCCTTCCAGTGAGGTACCCAGTAACCAGAGCCTGTCCTTGAGTATAGTTGTAGTTTCACCTAAGACTGAGAGGTCTATAAACATATAGATTACAGATGGTATTGGCATATGGGATATGGGTTGGTTGTTACCTATAGGTCATTATTGTATAGGATTATTGACATGTTGTTTAGCCTATATTTGGTTCAGTTTCTATTTTAGTTAAGTTCTCTTTGTGTTGAGTTCAGTCATGTTTAATCAACCCTTATAAGCAGTGTATAGACCCTTCATTAGAGACCCCTTCCCTTGGTTCATACTGTTTTAGGTTGTTCACTACACTCAAATTCATTACCTACCATGTTGCATCATAGATTTCACTGGAACATAGTTCAGACCCAATTACTGACTCACCAATATAACCATCGACCCCTTACCATATTCTGCATACCTGGAGAGTTAGTATCATGCATACTAGAGGCCTGTATTCACCACTTGGGACAGTTCACTGTTCTGTCCCAGTACACCTTACAGTATCTGACCCCTTCATTGGAGTGATAGGCATGTGGTAGGCAGTGTGTGTTTTAGACCCGGAGTAGAGTTGAGGTGATGAGGTTTAATATATATAGTTTGTATATATATATAATACATTTTGATTGGTACGTAGCCTGTACCCATTTGCAGTATACTACCTATTGTATTCCATGTACACCAGTCTGGTTCACTTCTTCAGACCATTGTCCTGCATGTAGTTAGTTCAGCCAGATAGAGAGGAGAGCCCAGGTTGATCTAGAGACATGTTTCAGTCACCATGTAGGTTTTCTTTCACTTTGACTTTACAAGTGGACCCAAATGTCCTGTCCTTTAGCTCAAAATTTCAGTTCCCTTGGCATCATTCCATTTTGCCTACACTGATGATTCAGACCATTCATCCTTAGCCTGGTTCTAAGCATTGTTTCAGACCCTTATAAGTTTAGTCTGCCTTAACCCTTGGTTGATCAGTCATGTATATATGTATAGATGATATACTTAAGATATATGAGATGGGTTGTTGTTCTTGAGCATATACATATGTGGTAATTGGTATTTATGTGCTTAGAATATAGGTACTTAGTTAAGGGTGACTTGATAGGATTAGAAGGTTAAGAGCTAGCCTACTATAGAGTTCTCTTTTGCTAAGTTCTAGTTGCCAACACCTAGGTAGCTAGCATAGGTAAAGTCCTAAGAAGTTGACCAGCTGATGACCAAGCACTAGAATGTTAAGAAATTAACTAGTGATTGAGCCTTGACTATGCTTGACCTAGAAGGGGGTACGATCATCTTAATTTCGAGGACGAAATTTTTCTAAGGTGGGTAGGATTGTAACACCCTGTTTTCCAAATAAGGGTAATTTTGAAATTTTGTAATTATAATTATTATTTATTGATATTTATTTCATATTATGATTTTTGGTAATTTTTAATTATTTTTAAACTATTTAAAATTATGACTTGCGATTTTGGTGTTTTACTAGTGAAACCGTAAAGACTGTCTACCCTAGAGCCTAGCCATGTGATTAGGGTATTTTATTTATCATTTTTAGTTTAAGGGTATTTTTGTCATTTTTGAAATATTTGAATTTAATATATATTATTTGGAATTTAAAATGATTATTTAGAATGGTGTGATTTAAATATTATTTAATCAATTGTCTTGTGTTGTGTTTAGCCCTAACCTAGATTAGTCATACCTAGTCTAGTTAGCCATGGTTAGTAATAGTTAGTATTGGTTAGTTGAGTTAAGTCATGATTAGTTAAAATGAAATAGGTTGCATTAAGTCAAGTGTGAAGCCTAGGTTGTAGGCCCTTGATTGGACTTGATAGATTGATAGCCATTAGATTCACCCCGAAAACCCTAACCCTAACTTGGTGACCAGCCTAGGGATCCCCCTTGCTATAAAGCCTCTCTCAAAGTTTGTACCCCCTTTTTATTCATCCCTTCATTTTCTAAGGAAAGGATTGTTCTCCATTGAAATTTCTTCATAGTTTACTCAATATAAATCCATTTTCATTGCAACTTCTTCCTTTGTGACCTAAATAATGTTTTCCTACTGTTGGTGGAGACCATTGACAGGTTTGAGCTAATTTGGGGCCTTGAGCTAGCTAGTGGAGAACTCTTTTTGAAGTTTTTTATTGTGGAAGACACCCATAGTGTAAACCCCCTAAAAATTTCTACTTTTTGTTTATTATTATTAAATATAATTAATTGTTTTTTATTTAAAAGAAATAATTATTTCCTAGAAGTGGTAATTTATATTTAGATTTATTAAGTGAGTAGAAATTTTATTTTATTTTATTTGATATTACGTGTGGGTTATTTTATACAAAATAATTCTATATTATAGGTTATGAATACTTTACAAAGTACTATCGTTTTTTTTAAAAATTTCTAGAATATATTTCTTTAGGAACTTATTAAGTATTTAAAGGATTGTTGTATTTTAAAAATAATGGTAATATATATACACCATGGACTTTTATTTTTATTATTACTTTTTATATATTGTTAATTATAAAATTGTTTTAGAAAAACGTTTAGATTTAGGAGTTTTAATTATAATTTTATTGGGTTTTAATATATATATGTGTGTGTGTATATATGTATATCTATATATACATACACACATATATACATTGAGATTTTTAGTAAAATAAATAAATAAATAAAATACCACAGAGTACTGTTCCCGTTGGGGAATAGCACAGCCGAGAGCCTTTGCAACAGACCCAACCGGGCCAAACCCCCCATGTGCAGCTAAGGATCCCGACCCCCCATGTATTATTGCTAAAGCCCAATACTTATGGAAACCCGACCCCCCACCTGTGTATTTAGCCAAGCGGCAGTAGTCGAGAAACCCAAACTCGTGACCATTTCGGTACACCTCTGATGACCGTACTAGCTCCAGGCGACCTCCCTTCGCACGTCGGCGGCCACCCAACCCCGCGCACAGCGCAACAGTGGCCGTGTGCGCGTCAACAACTGCTGCAGGCGACAGCAGCAAAACCAACCCAGGTACCCAACTTCATCTTCACGTTTCGTCTTCATCGTTTAATCGATTTTCGATCCGTCGACTCCTATGTATAGACAACCTGTACCTCTCCTAGACCCAGTAATTAGATTCAGGCAAAACCTATCAAAACATGTGTGAAATCGAATCCAAAAATCAAGAAATAACTGCCTAAAACAGAACAGGAAACTTCGTGCAATACCCTAATTTGGAAGGCAGAATCTCGTCGATTCCTCGACAGTTTTGAAAACCTGTTTCAACAGATTCATTCACAACATAAACGAGATAGAAACCTAGTTTTTAGAATTATTATTTATTGTTTATACTGTTGTTAATTGAGTTTCAAACTTGGGATAAAAACTAGTTTCTAAACTAAAATTTTAGGAAAAATTAACCGATACGGCGTGCGCCCCGACAAACCGGACGACGTGGTCATACACTATATGCATCAAAAGGCGCGTATGGATGTTATCGACATGTGGGAACTGACGTGACTCGATTTCGTTGTGTGTGCGCGACGAAATCAGTGCGTATCCGTCGAGATACCCCCGTATCGATGTTTTGCAAACTAGCCCATAACTTCGTGCACGTTCATCGTATCGAGACGAAACTTGTGCCATCAGGACCGTACCATTTTTTTGGTCATGTATGCCAAGTTTGGTTCGATTTTGAGAAGGTCGAATCGGAACCCCTTTTTGGCGGGCCTGCGACCCACTCAAACGGGCGATTTTGTACACGGCTCATCGGAATCCAAAACTGGACATACCGTTGAGTTTCTCTCCTCAAACTGAATCCATAGACAGGTAATTTGATGACTTTAGAGACCGTAGGTTCTTGCACGCATTTCGGTGCAAAACGGGTCCAACGGCGGACATCGCTTTGACCCGAAATTACGATTTTGCCCCTGTTCCAGAATTTGACTTTTGGACAGGCATTTCTAAGGTATTTCTTTTATGCCAAATCTGTTCGTGATGTTTATTTCAGCATCCGAGGTCGTTCGTAGAAGTTGGCCTTCAGTGCTTCCCTATTCTGATGATTTGATTTACCAGGCGTCGCCATTCTGCACACTACCTCCAGGCAGGATACCTTGCCACCAGCTGTTTACTTATTTTAGCTCTTATTTCATACATTATTCATTATTTTCTTTATGCAAAATAAACTGTGATACATGGCACAACTTGTTAGAACTTACTGTTCAGTTATATTTCCTGCTATGTATTATTTTCTTACACATTAAACTTAGAGTTAAGGGACCACCCTGTGTGTGTTGCATTCATAGGCCTTGACACATTTGTACCACGAAGATGTGAGTCACATATAGTACTCGGACATGCGTGATCGGCTGGCCACCGGTACGTATAAGCCGTGCGATAGAATTAACCGCTAAAAGAGGTTACATGTTAGTTTGACTTAGTGGTTAATAGAGGTTTTGTGTCGTATGGGCTTCGATGCACTTTCCCTTTTGTAACCCGTGAGCTCCGTCGGAGACGTAGGTCAGATTACCCATGATTACTGACGGCCACTAGCGATTCTGCGGAACGTCATGCTCTTACTGATGGGGCCTCTGGTGCCCAAGGGGGGACTATGTCGATCCTATTTAGCCAGGGCCCATGCGCAGGAAGGATTGTTCTTAACTATATTTCACTTAGAACGGTTAGGCACCTTTATCCATTAGGTACGGGTACTTTTGCTTTGAGTACTTGTATCTGACCGTGGCTTGGAACAATAACTTGTCGCAGATTTGTTCGTCACATCTTGTCCTTGTTAGGTTGTAGGTGTGGCTTACTACTTCGATGAGAAGGTATTGAACCTTGTTGGGGTCCAGATACCATATTGGATTCATAGCATGGAAATATACGTCATCTTGAATTAGTTTACCATCTCCTGTCCTTGTTTGGTTGGGGGGATGGTAAGCTAGTTCAATAGGTGTATATTGGACCATGTTATGATCTGATCTTACTTATTTTATTGAGCAGTATTTATTCAGTTTATGTGGCATGTTCTTTTGTATCTTGTTACGTCCCTCTGAGGACCTGGTGATCTCTCCGTGTATAGTTGTGCAGGACTTTCCGCAGGAGTATGGCTCCGGTTTAGACTCATCCTTCACGCTCGAGCGAGTCGTACCTTCTGATCACAACTGTCCCTATTGGGTCGAGGAGCCTATTTAGTCATCATGTCTTATTCTTTTTATCTTAGAGGTTGGACTTTATTTCCCTTCAGTTTATTCTAGTACCGGTAGTAGATTTGTCTCCGCCCGGTCAACAGTTACATTTTGATATTTACTTTGATTCGTGAGTTACCATCTTCTTTATAATTACTGTGGATGAGATATAGCTTTTACCTGTGACTGTTTGTTATTATTATTCACAATACAGCTTATGTGTGTATTCAAGATTTCCATATATTGGAGTATATCTCGTATATATGCAGCTGGCTTCGTTCCTAGTCCTACGTATTTTGGGACTGGGGCGTTACATGTTTTTGTGGTGGCCCATGCAGGTCAAGATAAATTGTTTGGTTACTTTACCGTACCAAGCAAGCCTGCGTATAGGATTAGAAAATTTAGGATCTCATCCACATATATGACATTCTATCTCGCTTTCATTTCGAACTCCCAACTGCCTAACTTGGTTCCTTCTTGTTAAATTATTCTTCCGTAAATCCTTACCCCTCTTTCGTGCGTACTAGGTCGTCATATTCCACCATTCAATCACATTACCAGTCCAACTCTTATAAGTTGGGTAGGAAGCCTTACAACCTAACTTCCTTTGACTTTAACCAAGACCTTAGACAAGAAGACAGTAGGACGACTGCATAGGCACGAATATCAGACACGACTTAGATTCTTAAGTAGCTTAAGCTATTTATATTTTCTTTCATCATTATCTTGCGTGTTTGTAATTGAACTACCTTGACTAATGTTGCTATTATAGCCTAGTTTTGCGAGCTTACTCTCTCATTGAGCTTGTTCAGGACATATGTTTTATTGTGGGCGTCCACTAATACATTGTCTTATCAGAACCTGTGTATTATGGTCTGATCAACCATAGTGCATTTGGTTCGCCTTTTTGTACGATTTTATGTGGATTGAGATATGGTTAGCTTAACATATTCGCCTTCTAGGATCTCATCCACGAGTTGTTGACATTTTTGAAATTTTCTTACTAAACTCTCTTTCAATTGCTTGACTTTCAACCTATCTGAATCTATTCTAACATTACCCTTATCTTCGTGCCAGCAATATGATTCTTCATAGCGGACACATCTCTACCCTAGCCATCACATCTGGTGATGCTACTTCTTAGGGAGAACAGGTTTCTGCAATGACCCCGGTGACTACGTATCAGCTAGAGCCATAGCAGAATACCGCGAACCCATCGACGGTGCAGCAGGAAGCCCAAGTGCCCCCAGTCAGCCAGGTTGAGCAAACTACTGCAGTACCCTCAGGAGAGAATGTGCCATCACATTTACCTCAGCAGTTTTCACCTCAGCCCGGACCCCAACTGCCTCCCCTTCCGACTGATGCGGACCCGACCACCCAGTTTATGTTTGCTATGCTACAATCTCAGTGGCGACAAATGGAACTATTGAGGCAGAGTATGATGACCTACTTAGCTAGACCTACACCACCAGCCCCACTACCAGATCCAACTCCAGCTCTACAACTATATCTGGGCTCCATTGCAGACTTCATCGACATGGGCCCTAAGAAATTTAAGGGTACCGAGGGTCCCTTCGAAGTTTTCGCATGGCTTATCAGCACAGAGAAATACTTGAAGGCATCCCAGTTGCCAGCACATGATTGGTTGACAGTAGTGAACTTACTCTTAGTAGACAATGCACACCACTGGTGGAAGGCTGAAGAAAGACGATTGGGCACTGGGATCACATGGGAGGAGTTTTACGACCTCTTCTATGAGAGATTCTTCCCCATCCACATTCGAGATGCTCTCTATGACCAGTTCATTCATCTGAAGCAAGAGAACATGTCGGTAGATGAGTACGAGGCAGAGTTCAGCCGTTTGAGTAGATTTGGTACGACATTAATCCTGACAGAGCTGGAGAAGGCGAGGAGATTCTATCAGGGGCTCACACCAGAGCTCAAGACTTTTACTACTACATAGTCTCGAGTCTCTCATGCAGCCGTCTTGGAGGAAGCACGTACCCAGGAGCTCCTTCATAAGGAACAACAGGCACAGAGATGCCCCATACCGGTAGCTGCACCAGTTAGGGCAACTCAAGGTGGACCCACCAGGGGGCCTACAGGACAGTACCAGCAGAGGCCCACACCCTATCAGAAGCCCACCTGCAACTACTGCGGAAAGAAGGGCCACATTCGAGACGGATGTCGGATTCGCCTTGGTTTATGCTTGAGGTGCGGATCGGAACGACGTCGGATTATCGATTGTCCTGAGCCGTCAAGGCAAGGGCAAGCATTTACCATGGCTGTGATAGACCCCCATCCTGAGAATAGAGATCTGGCAGGTATTACTCCACTTCTACCATTATTCCTTATTTAAGTCATAGCTTTGCATTTGAGTAATGCATTCATCAGCTTGGTCAGCGTGCATGAGCACTACATTCGACACCATTAGAAATATCATGACTATAGTTTAGCAAGCTTATAAATAGAACTCTTGGCTTCTTCGTTAAAATTCTTGACTGACGTGCCATAAAATCTGTGCCTCCGTCAACAACACTCGTATGCTTTGGATGTGAGGAAAGCACCCAACCTCTACGCAATTCGTGTCAATACCTTAGCGTGACCTTGATGTTTGAAGCACAACATTAGCCTTTTTCTTCCAACAAACATCGCTTACATGAACTAGACGAGCCTCCCTATACACATGACTCACATGTTCCACACAAACGCACCATCTTGTGCTTTACTTCCACCACACCATATGTAAGACATGCTTTTCCTTAAAGTAACACTACAACAAAAATAGTTATCAACGACACTTTATTAACGACACTTCTAAAATAAGTGTCGTCATTTTATTTTTATGATGACACCTTACTAAAACGTGTCATAGTAATGGAATATATATCATCATCTATAACACTTTTTACAAGTGTCGTAGACATATCTTCAACGACATTGTAAGAATGTCATATAATATTAAATACTAATTTACAGCACATTTCTAATGTCATGCTAAAATTAGTCCCGCTTCTTTTTCATTTTTTTATTTTGGCGCATCCCAACTTTTCCCCCAAATCATCTCTGTTACTCTCTGTGCAGACCTCATTTTTTTTTTTAGTAAAATAGGGAGCATCTTGTTGGCCTCTTGTTACTCTCTCTTCTACCACCAACAGATCCATTCCTCTCCCAGCTCCCCTTCCTCCGCAAAGCTCGATGTCGGCCTCAACCACCTGTGCCCTAACCCCCCAAAAAAAATTCCAAATCAACATATTTGTTTTTTATTGGGATTAAGGTTTCCTCTCCTTCGCCAAGATTATGCAGCCACCGATGGGCCCTCCTGCAATGAACCAACAGCACCAGATGGCGTCGCCACCTCAGATGTCGATGGCTCCGCGGTAGCAGTAGCAGTAATGGGGGATGATGCCCCCTCCGGCACCGATGTGGGCCCATCAGCCCCCTCCCCCGTCGATGTGGGGCCAGCAGCCGTCCCAGATCCCTCCATCGTAGCCGATCTCTAAGGCGGTGTCGCAGTATCCGGCGCCGGTCCATGTCCTCCGCCAACGAGATCAAGACGATATGGATCGGCGACCTGCAACACTGGATGGACGAGACCTACGTCAGCGGCTACTTTGCTCTATCTGGGGAGGTATATAAACCCTAATATTTTGCTGTTCTTGGGTATTGTTATCATGGATTTGTCATTGACATTTGTATAGTTCAGTTTAATTTCTTGTGAGGAAGTAAAGTTAGGGTTTCTAATCGTAAGAAGTTTATATATTTTAGCAATTAGGAGTTTTGCTTGTACGGAGCCCCTACCAATCCTCCCGCATAAAGAAGCTCCGCGTGGGACTCCATGCCGACGACGTGGAGGGTAGGGAGGTCGAGGCTGTCACCCAGCTCCGCGAGATACTGTCCATCGTCATCAACGACTCATTCGAGACCTTCTTGGTCGACTCCTTCGTGCCCGTACTCGTCGGCCTTATCACGTTCGACGAGAGCAATGTCGACATCATGCTGCTGGCTGCCCGGGCCCTCACCCACCCCTGCGACATGCTTGCCCTCCTCGTGCACTGCTATCGTTCGGTTCGACGGTGGTAAGAGAAAACCGCCCAAGAGAGGCTCGATGGGCTTGACATTACCAAGAACGCCAACCGTGTCTGTACCACTTGCCTCAACTTCACTAGGGACCGCTCGGACATCATAAGGTCTATTTTCTTCTTCTTTGAGTGAAGACTTGCGAATACTAAAAGCATAATTATAATTGTGTATGTGATTCTTTTAGACTCAGAAAATATTTGTTGAAATGTCTGTTTGATGATTACTCAAATTCAGCCGAATTTCAACCCCTTCCCTTTTCAAGTTCTTTGCAGATTTGTGAGAACATTAAGAAGATAATTTCCCTTAGCAAAATTGCTTCTTATTACTCCTATAAAATTTTGGTTACATGCTGAATACTAGAACAGTAGTCAAATACAGAGAAGATTATAGAGTTAGCTGTCACTATATCATATGTAATAACCTTAGATTCTTATGATGTAGACCTCTTTGGTCAATAACGCAAAAATGGAGCATCTCATAGATGAACTCCCTAGGAGTAGTATATAATGCAAGGCAAATATACTACATCAAGATGAATATTATTTTAAGATGATATTTTCTAGGCGTCGTTGCTAGGACAGTCAATAAACTAGATTAAGATAGATACTTTCATGCAAGTCCTACAAATCCCATAAATCAAACTTCACAGAAATGCTGATGAATTAAGCAAACCACCCTTTCAAATTACCTATATATATAAAATGAGTTTTCTCTCACAGGTGCTAGAAGCAGGTCTTCAAGGGTTCCATCAGCATTGTCATCCATAGATGAACATAACTAGCAGACCACTTCACAACTTGAAGTACTCCTATATGCTTCTCACCTATATTTTATCATTATTTGTTGCATGCTAGACAAAGCAAAGTTCATTTCTTTTAATTTATACATATGGAATGTACTAATTTCCTAGGCAAGTAACCACTAAAATATGTCTGTTAAAATAATTTTTTGTTGTCATTATAATTATCTGTTAGTTTTTTAGTATAATATGATTCACAATGCATTTACATTGGCAAGTCCTTTGTCACCCAGGACCTTCCCCAAATGTCATGTAAGGGTCGCAAAAATTGGGGATAATTAGTATTTCCTCTATAAGTATGGAGGACCCTGCTTAGCTTCAATTTGTGGCCATTTTAAGAGGTAACTTGTTCATACAACAGTGTGCCATCATTGCTTTTATGTGGAAAGCTGGTATTTGCAAGTCAGGATTCACCTATGGAATAATTTATTAAAGGAATTTTAATTGCCAAGAAAGCTTTTAATGTGTGAAGGCTTTGATCAGAAGCCAGCATTCTTGCTAATATTGCATTTCAATGCTTTTATATAGGCTATTCTCGCTTCTCTTTGTGGTGGAATTTTCTTTCTAACCTTGATAAGAGCATTCTCATTTTTATATGGTGGTCTACACGTTGCAATTCAGGACCACACACGACTTCTCAAAAACATGGTCAATACGCCAGTTCAATTTTTTGATCAAAATCCAAGTGGGCGGATACTTAACAGGTTAGATGAGTTTGCTCTTTAGACATTTCTTAAGTTCTAAGTTTCCAATAAGAGGACTATTGTCTGTGTAGATTTTCTTCAGATGTATACATGATCAATGTTTTGAGTCTACTGGGAATAAGAGGACTATATCAACCTAGATTGGTCACCTAGATTTTCTTCAGATGTATTCTTAACATCCTGTTAGCCAATGTTTTGAGTCTAAAATCTAGTTTCCAATAAGAGGACTATATCAACCGTCTTTGTTGTTGTCTCCTAGCCATGGTAGTTATGAGCATGAGAGCCATATCGTAAAACCTAGGTGACCAATAAGTGGGTTGATAGACCTAACTTTTGGATTGTAGTTTAAGCTCATTCAACCAAGGAGCATCCCCAAGTCCCCCTAGAATATAGAAGTCTTAAACGAAGAGGTACGAAACAATTTGCTATAGTGAAATTTGGCTTGGATCTCCTTGATCCTATCCTTGTCTCAAACAAGGAAAAAAACAATTTGCTATAGGGAATAATAGATTTGCCTCTTTCCATTTATAAACCCCATGATGAATGTCTATAGATTTATGATTATTACATGGCTTCATTTGATGCCTACGGTACAATAATATACATCCACAAATGAAATAAAGAATAAGTTTTATGTCATTTCACCTTTTTTAGCACAATATGCTGACCATTTAAGTCAATGAAGCACTTGCAGCTTGATTCACTAGGATCATCTAATAGTTATTGTCAGTTAATCTTGTTAGATTCTTCTTTTACTTCCATTTTGGGAAGTCAGTTTTCAGTTTCAGTCACTAGAGGATTTAATTTGAAAAGCTTATTTGCAGAAACTGATACAACTAACTCAGTTTGTTAAGCTATTCGGTAAACGTGTGCTTATGGGTAAGCATAAGTGCATCGCTTAATTACCTGGTCTCTATTCCCATATTATAGTCTTGTAGATTCTCATTATCAATATTCTCATAACTTCATGCTTACTACTAACCAAACTTTATTTTCAGTACATAATCTACAGCTGAAACCTAGGCAGCGAAATATTGCATTTTCAGTACATAATCTACAGTTAAGAACATTAGGTGGTTATCATGAGTCATGACATACATTTTTGACATTGAACTGAGAACAATTACACAATGTGATCAATTGTACTATCAAGTTCTTAACATGTTTTACAACCCAAAGTGATTTATAACTTTAGCATTTATATGTGATAAACTGTCCCATCAATCTATAATATCGGTTTGTCTTATTGTGAGAAGATAAAACGTAGCGGTGTAGCACCTAAGGTTTAGTAAGTTTTTTTTGCCTCCTATCTTAAAAACTATCTATCTTTCACACTTTAGAATATCTAGAATTATTTTGATGTCTAGATCACTTTAAACCAATCAGCAAACTCTATATTAAGCTTTCACAACCAAGTCATATATTCCTCATTCTTTGTTAATCTCTTCTTCGATGTAATTAAGTAACCAATTTGTCAATCATATTGCTTTCTTGTGGTACAGGTTCCTGAATTTTAATCTCTATATATGAGAAATGGTAACAAGACATATTGCTTTCTTTATGTCTGTGATGCATTACCCATTTTTTAATTATTGCCAAAGTCTGCCGTTATTGATCATGAATGCAAAACTGATGTAACTGGACTTGGAAACTATCATAAGTAGAAACAAGACAGGGAATAATATTTAGCTGAGACAATTTAGTGTGTATGTTCTCCATTTCTAATTATGTTCCCAATTGTTTGAGAACTTTGTCTTGTGCTTTTCACACTGTATTTTGTACGTAAGGAGTACTGTAAGGAGTACGCTTCTGTATGGAGTATGATCAATTTGTCTTGTGCTTTTCACAATGTTTTGAGTTACATGATTGGTCACCTAGATTTTCTTCAGATGTATTCTTAACATCCTGTTAGACAATGTTTTGAGTCTACTGGGAATTGTACTAGTTTAGTGCTATGCACAGGTGAAGTAGTTATATGTTTGCTCTCTCTGATTTATGATCTCTATTAGAAAATAATTGCTCATACATGACAAATAACTGCATTCTTGGTTCTAATATTTCCCTTTTGGTATGTCTACAGGAAGTTGCGGGTGCAAATTCTCAACTTGATCTATTCAAGTACCTTTTTATGGTTTGTAAGAACATTTATCACTTCTTTCTCCATATTCGTGGATTTTATTTCTCTGCCTTAAAAGTAGTACAAAATATGAAAGAGAAATTATGTGCATAATCCATATAAGGTGAAAGACACAAGTCACATAGAACAAGCCTAAAGCAATAATGAATCACTTGTAAGTGTCAAATAGATCTACACATCTCTCCTATAAACAATAAATATCTGATCGTAAGGAGATATATACATATATGAAGCGTAAGTCTATTTCTAATTGTGGCAGATCATCTATTTATATCAATAAGGACAATCTGGCTGTAACTGAGAACCATATTATTGGAAATTTAATTGTGCCCAACGAATAGGAGTTTGAAATGCTATGTTCATATGGGAAACAAAACAAGCGAGCTTATATTGGTAAAATTGCTTCTAGTGAAAGTAACCCAAACATCTAGAAGACTAAAAGAAGTTAGGCATGCACAGGAAAAAAATACTATGTATTTTTAACTGCCATGACTCATAATTTGAGGACTCATGACTAAGATAAGGAAACAGGCTTGGAAACACTTGCAAACATTATTTACTATAAAGACAATGAAGATGAACTTAATAGATTAAGGAAGACAACATCGTACTGGCTTAAGTATCACTATCACTATCATCATCATGTAAGTAATACAGTCCACTGATTCGGCCCTCGACTATTAAACTTTCTGGTGTATAGATCATAAAATAAAGAGTGAACAAATATAATACATCAGACATGTTATCCTACCAAACCCATTGATGGCCAATAACGTTGTTCTGCTGCTATCTGCAGCTACTGTAACACTGCAGCATCTCTATAATGCTGCATCATTCTAAAAGACCTACAGGACCAACCACAAACAAACCACACAGACTGTAATACAATTATTGCAATATCCAATCTATTTCCTCCCTTACTGACTACACATCTATGACTCTTGTCCTTTGGTACTACACTACACAATTCTACAGGTATCCTCAAAGTTTGTACAGATAGTGTTTAGATATCTAGTCTTGTGTTTACATGTGCTTTACTGGTTCAGATATCATCCAGTCTCGTGTAATCCGGGGATATAGAGCCTTGCCTCTATAATCTGAAACCTGAGTTCAGATATCCAGTTTCGTGTTGTATTTGATGCAGATTGGACACAGTACAAATCCTGCAAACCAGACGAGGGCCACCCCTCCAGATTTGGTTCTTTGTCTAAGTACCATCTGTATGTCCTAGTATATGTGTGATTTATCTTATATTTGATAGACAATGTGTGGTTTTCGTCCTAGAAGACGAGGCTACAGTATCGAATAACAACGGCCAAAAAATTGCTACCGAGGGGGGGTTTGGTTTTTTGATACTTAAATATGCTTGCACCCAAAGGCAATTTGTTAGTGGCGGTTCGCGAGTTAGTTACCTCTCGTCATTGGCTCCAATAATTATCCTTTTACCATACTTTTTAATTTGGTATCGGTTGATTCATATGTATTGTGTTATGTTATGTAAGATGCTTACTTTTTTTTAATATCTTGCAATTTTATTTAATGACTAATAAATTGAACGTTTCTTTTTCAGGTTCCTCATGACAGAAACCACTTTTGCCCATAATGTGGCTCTCAAGACATGATCCTAAGTCAGATGAGGATGCTAACAAGTAGTATTAGTAGAACTCTTACATATTATGTAATAGACTTTTTTAGTCTCAAACAAGTTGAATACTATATTCTTGTAACTTTTTATTAACATTTTGTATGGGTTGAAGTTTATTAATATATTACTTTTGGTTGATTATTTGTGATCATGGTTGATATTGGTTATATATTGATGATGTTTTGAAGGTATTTAAAATTTGTTGTTGAACTCAGTCTGCATGATACATAAAAAGTAGTATGGATATTCATGATATTTATTAAATGTTATTGAGATTTTAGAGGACATTTATAAGGTGTCGTAATCTTGGCGATACATGTTAAGATGATACTAGTAAAGTGTCGTGACTAAATAATTTATATGACACATAAAAAAGTGCCATAAAACTTATCTATGACATTTATTAACTGTCATTGAATGCTTGTAGATGACACTTATAAAGTGTCATAATTTTGACGACACTTATTAGCTGCCATTGAAGGATGTTAAGATGACACCAATAAAGTGTCGTGAAATAAGGATTATATGACATTTAGAAAGCGTCGTCATAAAGTTATTACATGACACTTTCGTAGTGTCGTTGAAAGAAAAAAATATTTCTATGACACCCCCTCTAGACAGCACCAAAAAAGTGTCATGGAAAGTCATTAATGATACTTTTCCAGTGTCATTAAAACACTTTTTTGTTGTAGTGTAAACCACATATTCTTACCCTCGCCCTTTTGATCCTAACCATGCAACATCGAGCCATTCCGTCAAATAAATTGTACACCCATGGACCCTGCAAGACTAACAACGCCTTATCTGGTTGGAATGGATTAGTTTGTATTCCACTATAACTATCTCCCCATCTTCTCAACGATTTATGAATAATATACTTACTATTCCCTCGTCTTCATCCTTAATATATTTCTATATTAAGTTCATTTTAATTTCGAGGACGAAATTTTTTATAAGTTTGGTAGGATGTAAACCCCCTAAAATTTTCTACTTTTTATTTATTATTATTAAATATAATTAATTGTTTATTTTTATTTAAAAGAAATAATTATTTCCTAGAAGTGGTAATTTATATTTAGATTTATTAAGTGAGTAGAAATTTTATTTTATTTTATTTGATATTATGTGCGGGTTATTTTATACAAAATAATTCTATATTATAGGTTATGAATACTTTACAAAGTACTATCATTTTTTTAAAAAATTTCTAGAATATATTTCTTTAGGAACTTATTAAGTATTTAAAGGATTGTTGTATTTTAAAATTAATGGTAGTATATATACACAATGGACTTTTATTTTTATTATTACTTTTTATATATTGTTAATTATAAAATTGTTTTAGAAAAAAGTTTAGATTTAGGAGTTTTAATTAGAATTTTATTGGGTTTTTAATATATATATATATGTGTGTATATATGTATATCTATATATACATACACACATATATACATTGAGATTTTTAGTAAAAAAAATCAAAAATAAAAATAAAATACTACAGAGTACTGTTCCCGTTGGGGAAGAGCACAGCCGAGAGCCTTTGCAACAGACCCAACCGGGCCAAACCCCCCATGTGCAGCTAAGGATCCCGACCCCCCATGTATTATTGCTAAAGCCCAATACTTATGGAAACCCGACCCCCCCACCTGTGTATTTAGCCGAGCGGCAGTAGTCGAGAAACCCTAACTCGTGACCATCTCGGTACACCTCTGACGACCGTACTAGCTCCAGGCGACCGCCCTCCGCACGTCGGCGGCTACCCACCATCGCGCGCAGCGCAGCAGTGGCCGTGTGCGCGTCAACAACTGCTGCAGGCGACAACAGCAAAACCAACCCAGGTACCCAACTTCATCTTCACGTTTCGTCTCCATCGTTTAATCGATTTTTGATCCGTCGACTCCTACGTATAGACAACCTATACCTCTTCTAGACCCAGTAATTAGATTCAGGCAAAACCTATCAAAACCTGTGTGAAATCGAATCCAAAAATCAAGAAATAACTGCCTAAAAAAGAACAGAAAACTCCGTGCAATACCCTAATTTAGAAGGCGGAATCCCGTCGATTCCTCGACAGTTCGAAAACCTATTTCAACAGATTCATTCACAACATAAACGAGATGGAAACCTAGTTTTTAGAATTATTATTCATTGTTTATACTGTTGTTAATTGAGTTTCAAACTTGGGATAAAAACTAGTTTCTAAACTAAAATTTTAGGAAAAATTAACCGATACGACGTGCGCTCCGATAAATCGGGCGACGTGGTCATACACTATACGCATCGAAAGGCGCGTATGGATGTTACCAACATGTGGGAACTGGCGGAACTCGATTTCGTTGTGTGTGCGCGACGAAATCAGTGCGTATCCGTCGAGATACCCCCGTATCGACGTTTTGTAAACTAGCCCATAACTTCGTGCATGTTCATCGTATCAAGACGAAACTTACGCCATCAGGACCGTACCATTTTTCTGGTCTTGTATGCCAAGTTTGGTTCGATTCTGAGAAGGTCGAATCGGAACCCCTTTTTGGCGGGCCCGCGACCCACTCAAACGGGCGATTTTGTGCACGGCTCATCGGAATCCAAAACTGGACATACCATTGAGTTCCTCTCCTCAAACTGAATCCGTAGACATGTAGTTTGACGACTTTAGAGACCGTAGGTTCTGGCATGCATTTCGGTGCAAAATGGGTCCAACGGCGGACATCGCTTTGACCCGAAATTATGATTTTGCCCCTGTTCCAGAATTTAACTTTTGGATAGGCGTTTCCTAGGTATTTCTTTTATGCCAAATCTGTTCGTGATATTTATTTCAGCATCCGAGGTCGTTCGTAGAAGTTGGCTTTCAGTGCTTCCCTATTCTGACTATTTGAGTTACCAGGCGTCGCCATTCTGCACACTACCTCCAGGCAAGATACCTTGCCACCAGCTGTTTACTTATTTTAGATAATATTTCATACATTATTTATTATTTTTTTATGCAAAATAAACTGTGATACATGGCACAACTTGTTAGAACTTACTGTTCAGTTATATTTCCTGCTATGTATTATTTTCTTACACATTAAACTTAGAGTTAAGGGACCACCCTGTGTGTGTTGCATTCATAGGCCTTGACACATTTGTACCACAAAGATGTGAGTCACATATAGTACTCGGACATGCGTGATCGGCTGGCCACCGGTACGTATAAGTCGTGCGATAGAATTAACCGCTAATAGAGGTTGTATGTTAGTTTGACTTAGCGGTTAATAGAGGTTTTGTGTTATGGATACAACATAGTAGGCATTGGGCGGGGAGGACAATTCCTTACCGTATGGACTTCGATGCACTTTCCCTTTTGTAACCCGTGAGCTCCGCCGGAGACGCGGGTCAGATTACCCATGATTACTGACGGCCACTGGCGATTCTGCGGAACGTCATGCTCTTACTGATGGGGCCTCTGGTGCCCAAGGGGGGACTATGTCGATCCTATTTAGCCAGGGCCCATGCGCAGGAAAGATTGTTCTTAACTATATTTCACTTAGAACGGTTAGGCACCTTTATCCGTTAGGTACGAGTACTTTTAGTTTGAGTACTTGTATCTGACCGTGGCTTGGAACAATAACTTATCGCAGATTAGTTCGTCACATCTTGTCCTTGTTTGGTTGTAGGTGTGGCTTACTACTTCGATGAGAAGGTATTGAACCTTGTTGGGGTCCGGATACCATATTGGATTCATAGCATGGAATGATACGTCATCGTGAATTAGTTTACCATCTCCTGTCCTTGTTTGGGTGGGGGGATGGTAAGCTAGTTCAATAGGTGTGTATGGGACCATGTTATGATCTGATCTTACTTATTTTTATTGAGCAGTATTTATTCAGTTTATGTGGCATATTCTTTTGTATATTGTTACGTCCCTCTGAGGACCTGGTGATCTCTCCAGGTATAGGTGTGCAGGACTTTTCGCAGGAGTATGGCTCCGGTTTAGACTCATCCTTCACGCTCGAGCGAGTCGTACCTTCTGATCACAACTGTCCCTATTGGGTCGAGGAGCCTATTTAGTCATCATGTCTTATTCTATTTATCTTAGAGGTTGGACTTTATTTCCCTTCAGTTTATTCTAGTACCGGTAGTGGATTTGTCTCCGCCCGGTCAACAGTTATATTTTGACATTTACTTTGATTCGTGAGTTACCATCTTCTTTATAATTACTGTGGATGAGATATAGCTTTTATCTATGACTGTTTGTTATTATTATTCATAATACAGCTTATGTGTGTATTCGAGATTTCCATATATTGGAGTATATCTCGTATATATGCAGCTGGCATGCTTCGTTCCTAGTCCTACGTATTTTGGGACTGGGGCATTACACATAGGTAACCTTCTATTCCCTCTACCAAATCTAGATTTCTTTGCATAGCTAGGAAGCCCTAGGTGTCCTCTCTCTGTAGGAATAAGATTCGTACCATTTCGTGTCATGTACGTGTCCGTATCGGACACGTATCATTGTTGTGCGCAGGTGTTCGACGAAATGTCACAAAGGGCATTTCAATCGATATTTCGAGATGTGTTTGAATAGTAAGTCGTGTCTTGGTGTCATCTGTGGGTTTCTAAGTGACTGAGTGAGTTTCGTGTCGTGTCGGGGTCGTACTGGACCCGTGGACACGCTCGTGCACGTACGAGCTGCACTGCTCTGCTGCTAGGGGTCCAGTGCTTTGCGGACACGGCGATTGGACTCGTGCCACTTGGCACAGACCAAGGGACAATGACTGCTAGGTCACCCCTTGAGTCTGGAGTCGAGTGGTGTCGTGTCGGACACGTTCTTCGGTCTGCACTGGCTCGACTGGACTGGCTGTTCAGTCCAGTGTTCGATTTCGTGTGATGCTTGGACATATTTGTGTCCTAATATTGGACACATTTTGGAGTGTGTGACACGTGTACAAGTTGCTTGTGAATTATCAACCCTTAGCCTCTAATATTAATGTGTTTTTCATAATCGAATTTGAGTTTCCCATTTATCACTGATACATGTTTCGGTTAATGTTAATAATCCTGAGTTCATTCCTTTTTCCAACTGTTTAATTTATGATTAATTTGCTATTTTAATTCCTGAACGTATGTATTAGTTCATGTTAGATGATTCTCAAATTAAGATTTGTTTTGCATTGAGATTTAGGGAATTCGACCTATGGTTTGGACTGTTGAGGATTGGACTGATACAGTCCTAATATTTCAAAATTTCTGAACTCTTATTTCCTAATTAAACTTATTTTTATGATTTAATTCCATGTTTAAATCCTTATACAAGTGTATTAGCTACTGAGGGTTAGGGTTCATTGAGGTTTTAGATTCGCATTGCTGAAATGGGATTCGAACCATGGCATGGACTGTTTTGACTGATACTCACATTAGTTTTGATTTGAATTATTTCCCATTTAAAACTGTCATTGATCCCGATTTTTTAAACTAATTTCTTACAGTTCTTAGAATTCTATATCAATCCAAATGCATGATTTCTAGTTTACTGTTAGTTTATGTTGCTTTTTTAAGTGGTTTCAATGGGGAATGGTTTAGAAATTGGGTTGGAGTTTCCTGTCATCAGTTTCAGGACAATTCCTTAAACCAATCATTCTGTCCTGTGATGTCTCCCACATTCATTTCCTGAACTTTTTAAATCCCTATACTTGTTCACTGACTTTTAATTCTGAATTCTAGGTTCCATCAAATATTGATTAGTTGGTTAAACATGAGAACATTTTCCCTGTTGACACATTTCCTGAAAATACTCTAACACCCATCCTACACACATTATATATATATTTCTGGCACACACACTCTAATCCTGAGAACTGATTGCCTGTAACTTCTTTCACAGTTGATTTAATCCTGAGCACACATCCTATAAACACACACTCATGGCCTACTCTCTAACACTCATTTCCTGAACACTGAACACACAGGTTCACAGGGTCCTGTGAACACACAGGTTCACATACCCTGTGGCACACATCTAACACACTGGGACACTCTATTCACTGCTAACACACACATGAACACATGCCCACTATAAGTTGGTTCCTGAAATCTGAGTTTCCTATTTAATGTTCACCCTATCTAGCAGTCCATAAACACCCCATTGGCAGCCCCAAGTTCAGTCCCATTTCATCCTACATACCATCCTTGTTAGCCCCTTAAACCCAGCCTTAAACACAGCCCATAACTGCCACATATTAGCCTTAAACAGCTCCCAATATCTGCCCCCAACCAAGCCACTAAACTACCCTCTAAACCTGCCTATAGGCTGTCACTTACCAGTCCATTTACACCCCCATGTTATATCACAAATATTTCCATGTGACACTCCCATGTACTCACACACACATGCCTCCCCTCTCTCAACATACACATGTCTATATATATTATATATGAATATCTATATATGTATGTAATATATGTATGTGTGTATAATGTATATGTATGTAATATTTATATATATATATATATATATATATATATATATATATATATATATATATATATATATATATATATACTATGAGAATTCTATGTGTAGGCCTAGATGCAAATTAGGCTGTGTGATGTTGGTTTTGACTTGTGTTGTATAGGTTGTATGGACTGGGTATACTAGCATCGGCTAGTTTAGCCTTGTTTAGACTAGTATGGACTAGTTAGGCCTAGAATAGACTATTTAGACTTGTTTGACCTAGTTTGACCATAGTTGACTTAGGTTTGACTTCTTGGTTGACCAGGGTTGACCAAGAGTTGACTTTGGCCTAGATTGATCTAGATTCATCTATAATGCATTGAATTGCATATTGTTATCATTTTAGACTTGTTGTGACTTGTGCTGTTCTAATTAGGAGCCAGACACCTCTCCTCGGACAGTACATTTTATCCGGACACTCAGATACCAGGCGAGTACATTCTCTAATTATTTCATATCCTGCTTAGAATTATTTTTCTGCTTTAAATTACTTTACTTGATACTGTCACGTTGGTCACACGGATTGGTACTATATGGATCCCTTCTTGAGATGTTATCCCTTCAGGGAGCATCGGGTACTCCATGTTCTGTGCGTTTCACTTACATGGCATATCACTATGCTTCATTGGTTCATCGATCACTTGTGACATATACTTTCATGATCACAGAGTCTTTCTTGAATCCTTATCCCATTTATTGGGTCTCCTAGAATCTCCTAGAATCCCCATTTATGGGACATCCATGTATCACCCTTCGGGGGCATTTGCATGGAATCATAACATAACCTGGTTGGATCCTTGTGTATTGATTGGGGGTACGGGGGAGTAGAAGTAGACATGTGAATATTATCCAAGTAGTGTAGCATCAGAATCTTTCCATAGTGTAGCATCAGAATCTTCTATGCCATTTACATGTCTATATTGTACTCTGACTCACTAGCCACTGTTAGTTCTTTACTTATAGTAGATATTTCTATTACAGTTCTCTCTCTCGGTTTACATACTGTATTTCTTCAGTACCTGTATCTTACTTTACTGCATGATTATATTTTCTAACCTGCTATGAACTGTTGAGATGTATTGTGCTTGCTCCTGTCCTGACTGGACATGTTGAAAATATTACAGAGGACGAGGAGGAGGCCTGTGTGGATACCTTCTACGGGGTAGCCCTAGATGACACTTGCGAGCTGGACTCTCAGGAGGACCCAGCTCTAGCTGAGGACATTATCCTATTGCCTAGACTAGCTTAGTTAGGCCTTATCTTACTTATGTTATCTTGAGACTAGTAGTTAGACTTTATTTCTGTCTGGAGATTCTGAGTTGTATATATTCTTTCATATTCAGTAGCTGAGATTTGTACTCTGGATATTTGCTGAGATATTATCTTAGACTATTTGATCATCTGTATTTCCTTGAGTTCTATATCATATCGTGCTTCTTCTTCCTTAGTTGTGATTGAGTTTACTTTCTATTATGTTACCCCCATTCGGGGAGTATAAACTGCTTAGTATTATATTGTCAGATGTATGTTGACCTAGGACAGCGTTCTGCCGCCGACACTGCGGCGTAGGCTGGACGTACCCACGTCTCGTGCCCTTACTCTAGGGTATGGGTCGTGACACGTACCCAGAGCAAAGATGGAGGTCTCTAACCTTCCCCCTCCCCGAGACCAAGTTGCTGGTTGTAAACCCCCTGAATTTTCAGGGAATTTTTAAATTTTTTTTTGAAGAATAGCTTGTTAATCTATTTATTTAAATAATTAATTAATTATTTCTAATCAGGGTTTAATTTATATTGTAAATATATATATAGATGCAAGATTACTAAATATTGTTATTTGTTAAATAAATGCTGTTACATTAATTATTAAATTATTTATAAACTCTAACCAAGTTTCATATAGATTTATTATTAGATTATATTTATATCAATAATTAAATATATATAGTGTTATTATTCAATTGCTTTTATTTTTAGATTATATATATATCTATACTTATATAGATGTGGTATTAAAATTCCTAGCAACCAAACCCATTCCTTAAGTTTAACCCTAACTTAGGCCCAACCCAGTATGGTCCTATTCATTTGGATCTCCTTCATGCATATATATATATGCATCTACTCTCAACCCTAATCCTAAACTTGCCTCCACACAAACCACCAGTCCCCCTTCATCACCACCACCCTATCCCTCTCTCTCTCGTCTATCTCCTTTCCCCCTCACCCGGAGCCCCGCCGTCGACGATGAGACGCGGCGTTTCCCGCGCCCGCGTGTAGCATCAGGCGGCCCCCTCGTCTGCGCAACCCCCCCTCGTCGGCGAGCCACCCCCCTGCGGCGTGGCAAGGTAACCCCGACCCCCCAGTGGCGCTGTCACGTGGATTAAATCCTCTTTGCATGCTTTAAACCAAGTTTTAATAATTAAATTCTGAATATTCAGATTATTGTAAGGATTGTTGTGATGAATAGATTGATGATTAATTAGATATAAATGTAGGAAATCATTGGTAAATATGTAGGAGTTCTACCCTAATTTTCGTGTGATTTAATATTAATTATTGATATTTATTTATATTTAATTATGAAGTTTCAATGTTAGTAATTAATTAAATATGTTTTCTGTTTTAATTTTTATGTAACATTTTGATTACGAATTAGAGAAAACTCTGTACATGAAAAAGTTTTTATAATTAATATAGTATTTTAAAATAATTTTTTCAGAATTTTTGTAATTTAATTTATAATTATTTTATGTGAAAAACAGCAAATTTACACTGTTTAATTAATTCCATTTTGATGCTTATTATTTAATTAATAAATAATTAAATAATATAACTTATATGGAAAATATAGATTTAATTATAAAGTAAGTTATGGAAATTTTTCCAGAATTTGATTGGTGTTTAAAATATTATATTTAGATTTATCTTGGAAGTTTTGTATTAATCAAATTGAATATTAAATATTGTTTTCAATTTATCTTATTTATTTGGTTAGTAATTAAATAATACTTATTGAATAGAAAATGTTTGTAATAGCATGTTATTCTGTAGAAAAATAATTCCAATATTTATTTATTATTATTTATAATTATTTGGATTTAGTTGAGTAATTTCTAGATTTATTACATTAGTTGAATATATTATATAATTAATTGTTATTAATTATATAAATATTGTAAATTTTGTGAAGTGATATGATTCTGTTAGAAATGTGTAAATATGGTATTTAGGAATTTATTTTATGTATTTTAGATATATTTACGAATTTTTAAGACTTAAAAGTAATTTTGAGAATCATGTTTAGGTTTATGTAATCAATTGTGTAATAATTATTTATTGATTTAAATAATTATTAATTTTGTGTTACTACTGTGAATTTAGTTTTAATGATTAAATTTAAGGTTGGTGGTGATTTATTTGGATTTATTTAGAATTATTAAGTACTTATTGTTATTATTCAACTAGTTATTTAATAAATAGTTTAATGGTAATAATTTATTTTCTGTAAAATATATATATAATATATATTTATTATTCTGATATTATTTATTTTATTATTAAAATAGACTAAAAATGATTTTTAAGGATTTTTACTATTTAAGTTAGTATTATTAGGAATTGTGTATTCATGTGTGTATTAAAATGGTTGGTTAATTGATTATCATTAATTAGTTAATTAATTATTAAATATTTAGTTGTAAATAAATTTCAGAATATAAATGGTATGATAATAAGTATGGTTACCTACTTATTATTGTATAATTATTATTCATAAAAATTTGATACTAGTTAGCTAGTAGTACTAGATTAATTTAAATTATAGATTACTTAGCAATTAAATGAATTGTTTAAATTGTTTAATTAGTAATTAATTAGAGATAAATTTTGTTTAGGATTATTTGCTTCTCGGGACTCGGACTCTACTTTGGACCTAGATACTCAGTTGCTGGACACAGGCAAGTACACCTTGCTTGATTGTATATTTTTGCAGTTAGTTTATGTTACCTAGTTACTTCTCAGTTGTGTGCACGTGTCTAGTAGTAGTGGACTTATCCCGTGTATTGTGAAGGTATGTGGTACCTTCTAGCCGGACACCGTATCATACATGATCACTATATGAGTGAGTTGAGAGCATGGATTTGTGTGTCGACTGATCATTGGCACGTGAGTTCGCGTCTGGTCTAGTGGTTGGTACAGGTCTACTTATATATACTATGACGTCTTGCATATTATTTGTACCGCGTATACGGTACGGATATACATTGGGTAGGGAGAGTCTACTAGTGGTGTATGAGAATTTCTGTTTCCAATGGACGCTGGATGCTCGTAGCCCCTCGTTTCTCAAACCGTAGAACGCTTGGTGGCCGTTTCTTCTTCTTCTCCCCCTCTCATGTGCCACTAGAGATGTCTCGAGTGCATTTTACACATAGATGGTTAGTTTACCTGTCGTATGTTGCATGATATATCCTGTCCTTGTTTGGTTGGGGAGATGTTATGTTACATTTTGTTCTAGTTATTTATATACTGTCCTGTACTATCATGCATGTCGATTTCTTGTGTACTTGTTACGTCCCTCTGAGGACCTGGCACCTTTTCCAGATTGGGACGAGCACAGGTACCGACGGACTACGGAGATTGGAGACTTTTGCTGACGAGGACTTCAATGTTGAGCCTCGTGAGTTTCTTGAGTTCTTAGGTAATTTCTGCTAGTGGCTATCTATTTCTTTTCTGGTTCAGTTGTACTTTTAGTAGTTCATTCATACATTTATTGGTGGATTATTTTCCACTAGTCATGACTTGTAGTTTGATTCAGAGTTATTTTTATTCCTTCCAGCTTTATTCTGTGATTTTTCCTGTGGATGAGATTAGTATTTACCTGTCTGTATTGTTATTTAGTTGTTACTTCAGCGTACTACGATCGAGTATAGTCCATTAAATTGGGGTTTTTCTATACTTGATCGTACAGCTGGCACGCCACGTGTTCCTGGTCCCACATATCTTGGAACCGGGGCGTGACATGTTTTTAGTGGTGGCCCATGCAGGTCGAGAAAATATTGTTTTGTTACTTTACCGTACCAAGCAAGCCTGCGTATAGGATTAGGACTATCGTGTCTCATCCACAATTGATTATTTTTATCCTTTGATCTCGTTTGATTTCGACTCATTTCAAACTCCTCGAAATACTTGATCTCTTCTTTGATTTATATCTTCTGACTCTTTGACTTCCTTGCAATTATATCCTTCTCGATCTAATCTACCGTACCCCTTGCTTGTCATAATTGATAGAGGTTTGGAAGATGCTATACTATATACACTCTTGAGTAACTATATGGCTAGATGGGTTACCTTGGCAGCTAATTAGGCGGTTGAGTCTATAATTGAATTCTGGGAAAGTACTAAATATTGCAGGTTGATGAACACCATATTTTTGAAAGATATAATTTTGCATGAATGATTAGTTAATTCAAAGTTGAGTAGTAATGATATATCAATTTCGAATGATAGTGAGAAAGATTACTTATACTCATATGGAAAAGACTGTTAGAAGTTGATTAATAAAATAAACTCGATGATCGATTTGAGAGGATGATTTAAATTTTTGATTTGAGTTTTTTTTTAAAAAAAATAAAATTTCTATGATTGGTTAGAGAGGATATAAAATCAACTTGATGATTAAAAATTTAAATATTCACATTGCTACATGAGATTTAAATTGGTTGATGATTTATGTTGGTTTCCAAAATAGAAGAATAATTTTTTTTTTAAATTTGAGGATAGATGATTGTAAATAGAAATAGTTAAGAGTTGCCTATGAGATTTATATTTCTTTAAAGATTGAATATTTTGACCTTGATGAAAAAAAAGGGTTTATTTAAGAAGAATTTAGAAATTTGATGCATTTCATAAAGTGATTTAAAATTTGGAGTTGGGTAATTTTAATCTAAAAATTTTGAGGAGAAAAGAAAAGGATGTTTGTACTATAATAAAGTTTATTTCGAGGATCGATTTAGAAATTTGAGGTTTTTTTTTTGTGATTGAATTTTGTTTGATGGAACAAATTTTGATTGAAATTTTTTTTGAGATTTAAATCTTTTTTTTAGATTGATAAATTTTTATTGAAGTTTCTTTTGGAAAAAAAAGAAGAATTTAGTATTATGATAATATTTATCTCGGTGATTGATTTAAGTATTTTCATAAGAGAGTTACAATCTTTTATATTAGGTAAACCGAATTAAAGTTGAGAAAAAAATGGAGAAAAATAAAAGGGAGTTGGTGTGATGATAAAAGGATTGGTTGGGTATTTTAAAGTTATAATTATGATTATATGCGACGATCTTAAAGAGATTAAGGAAATTGGTGGATGATTGTTTTGATTTAAAGATTTTATACTGAAGGAATTTATGAAGAAATTTTATTTACAGGAATTTGATTTTTTTTATCTTGATGAGGAAATAAACATAGAGGATGTTACTCTAATGAGATAGAAGTGTCACACCTTAGTTGCCATATTTTTCATAGCCATGATAGTGATTATATGCAGTTATAGTTAAGTCATCGACCCATGTGACTATGTCTTCTTCTTAAAATTTTATCATCCTTGTTCTCGACCCTAAACTAGTATCATGATTCCCTAATTGTTTAGAGCTATAGATGTCTATAAATTTTTCTTGACTATACCCCAAATCCGTCAACCAGTATATCTTCTCCTATATTTTAGTATTATATTATTAGTATTAATATTAGGAATATCTATTTAGTTGTTTGTTACTTTACCTGTAGACAATATTGGTTGATATTTTCTGTAATAAATTTTTTTTTTCACCTTTAGCTCATGCCACGGTTGCCGAGCTAAATGCTGTAAGGATTTTTTTTTATTATCTAATTAGTTTATTTTCTTTCCTGATTTACTATTTATCTTGCTGCATAATTCTAGTACTATCGATCCAAAATTTGTTTTCTTAAGCAATAATGGAAAACAGATCATTACGTCTTATCCTTTTGAATAGACCAAAGGATTTTTTTTTCTTCTCATGTTAGGATTATTATTGCTTGTCTAGAAAATTCTATGTTGTTGCTACAATTTGGTAGGATAAACTTGCTTCCCTAAAGAGACAGTTAGAGGTACTAGTTCAATTCTTATAAGTTGGGTAGTATACCTTGTAGTCTAGCATCATACTTTTCTCAGGACCATTAAGAAATTATAGTTGGATAACACTGACTATATGTTGGTATAAGTATTTAGATTACCTAGACATAACTTTGTGGGTTCCTATCCCTAGCTCAACTAAGGTTAGAGATTCATAGGGCAACTAGAAAGGTCAAATCATTATTTGTGTTTTGGACTTGAACTATCTTGTACTTTCTTTTCTTCTGTACGTTTATTTTTATCGTCTTGACTAATATTGCTGTTATAGCCTAGTTTTTACAAGCTTCTTCTTTTCTCAAGCTTGTTCTTTACACATATATTATTGGGTGTACCCACTAAAATATTGTATAATCAGAATCGGTGCATGATGGTCTGGCCAACCTAGTGCATGTTGATTCGCTTTTCCTATGATTATTTTATGCAGATGAAGATATATTAAACTTGTCCTAGGATCTCATTTGCGACCGTTTGACAATTTTTTTTTCTTGAAACATTTATTCGCATTGGACCTTCAAATTTGTAATCGACCCCATCCCCCTTGAACTCTTCTTTATTCTGCGCCTAGTATAGAATTTCTCTTTATAACCCTTTATTAGCTATGATTTATAGTAGAACCATCTTTCTACTAAGTCAGTTAAGTATACCTTGTATGATATCTTATTTTAGTAATACCCTTAGCACCCTAGTAGCCATCTTAGACTGATTTTAGTCGGACATTTAGCAAATAAAAGTTTTCCTATTATCCTTTCCTTGGTTCATATCTTTGATCCGTTACCATGACTTGGGTAATTGAAGCACAATATTAGGATTTTTTTTCTTCCAATAATTGCACCATTATGATCTAGACAAACCGCACCATACACATGACATTTATGCCCCCCATAAACACACCTTTATGTGCTCTATTTTAATAACGCTACTTGTTTGACAAATCTTTCCCTTAGAATAGACTATTTGTGTCCTCTTCTTATCCTATTAGATTTGACCATGCAATATCGATCTATTCCCTGATCACTTGGAAATCCTATGACCTATGCCGGACCTAGAACATATTCTTGTAGGATATGATGCCAGTTTTGACCCCTCTATAAACCCCCAAGTATCGTTGTAAATTGTCTTGTTGAGTAAGTTACAATTTACATATTTACTTTTCATTGATTTTCTTATTATTTCTTCGGTATTAGAATTATTTTAAATTTCGAGGACGAAATTCTTATAAGTTGGGTAGATTGTAAACCCCCTGAATTTTCAGGGAATTTTTAAATTTTTTTTTTTTGAAGAATAGCTTGTTAATCTATTTATTTAAATAATTAATTAATTATTTCTAATCAGGGTTTAATTTATATTGTAAATATATATATAGATGCAAGATTACTAAATATTGTTATTTGTTAAATAAATGCTGTTACATTAATTATTAAATTATTTATAAACTCTAACCAAGTTTCATATAGATTTATTATTAGATTATATTTATATCAATAATTAAATATATATAGTGTTATTATTCAATTGCTTTTATTTTTAGATTATATATATATATCTATACTTATATAGATGTGGTGTTAAAATTCCTAGCAACCAAACCCATTCCTTAAGTTTAACCCTAACTTAGGCCCAACCCAGTATGGTCCTATTCATTTGGATCTCCTTCATGCATATATATATATATGCATCTACTCTCAACCCTAACCCTAAACTTGCCTCCACACAAACCACCAGCCCCCCTTCATCACCACCACCCTATCCCTCTCTCTCTCGTCTATCTCCTTCCCCCCTCACCCGGAGCCCCGCCGTCGACGATGAGACGCGGCGTTTTCCGCGCCCGCGTGTAGCATCCGGCGGCCCCCTCGTCGGCGCAACCCCCCCTCATCGGCGAGCCACCCCCCTGCGGCGTGGCAAGGTAACCCCGGCCCCCCGTGGCGCTGTCACGTGGATTAAATCCTCTTTGTATGCTTTAAACCAAGTTTTAATAATTAAATTCTGAATATTCAGATTATTGTAAGGATTGTTGTGATGAATAGATTGATGATTAATTAGATCTAAATGTAGGAAATCATTGGTAAATATGTAGGAGTTCTACCCTAATTTTCGTGTGATTTAATATAAATTATTGATATTTATTTTTATTTAATTATGAAGTTTCAATGTTAGTAATTAATTAAATATGTTTTCTGTTTTAATTTTTATGTAACATTTTGATTACGAATTAGAGAAAACTCTGTACATGAAAAAGTTTTTATAATTAATATAGTATTTTAAAATAATTTTTCCAGAATTTTTATAATTTAATTTATAATTATTTTATGTGAAAAACAGCAAATTTACACTGTTTAATTAATTCCGTTTTGATGCTTATTATTTAATTAATAAATAATAAATAATATAACTTAAATGGAAAATATAGATTCAATTATAAAGTAAGTTATGGAAATTTTTCCAGAATTTGATTGGTGTTTAAAATATTATATTTAGATTTATCTTGGAAGTTTTGTATTAATCAAATTGAATATTAAATATTGTTTTCAATTTATCTTATTTATTTGGTTAGTAATTAAATAATACTTATTGAATAGAAAATGATTGTAATAGCATGTTGTTCTGTAGAAAAATAATTCCAATATTTATTTATTATTATTTATAATTATTTGGATTTAGTTGAGTAATTTCTAGATTTATTACATAAGTTGAAAATATTATATAATTAATTGTTATTAATTATATAAATATTGTAAATTTTGTGAAGTGATATGATTCTGTTAGAAATGTGTAAATATGGTATTTAGGAATTTATTTTATGTATTTTAGATATATTTACGAATTTTTAAGACTTAAAAGTAATTTTGAGAATCATGTTTAGGTTTATGTAATCAATTGTGTAATAATTATTTATTGATTTAAATAATTATTAATTTTGTGTTACTACTGTGAATTTAGTTTTAATGATTAAATTTAAGGTTGGTGGTGATTTATTTGGATTTATTTAGAATTATTAAGTACTTATTGTTATTATTCAACTAGTTATTTAATAAATAGTTTAATGGTAATAATTTATTTTCTGTAAAATATATATATATAATATATATTTATTATTCTGATATTATTTAGTTTATTATTAAAATAGACTAAAAATGATTTTTAAGGATTTTTACTATTTAAGTTAGTATTATTAGGAATTGTGTATTCATGTGTGTATTAAAATGGTTGGTTAATTGATTATCATTAATTAGTTAATTAATTATTAAATATTTAGTTGTAAATAAATTTCAGAATATAAATGGTATGATAATAAGTATGGTTACCTACTTATTATTGTATAATTATTATTCATAAAAATTTGATACTAGTTAGCTAGTAGTACTAGATTAATTTAAATTATAGATTACTTAGCAATTAAATGAATTGTTTAAATTGTTTAATTAGTAATTAATTAGAGATAAATTTTGTTTAGGATTATTTGCTTCTCGGGACTCGGACTCTACTTTGGACCCAGATACTCAGTTGCTGGACACAGGCAAGTACACCTTGCTTGATTGTATATTTTTGCAGTTAGTTTATGTTACCTAGTTACTTCTCAGTTGTGTGCACGTGTCTAGTAGTAGTGGACTTATCCCGTGTATTGTGAAGGTATGTGGTACCTTCTAGCCGGACACCGTATCATACACGATCACTATATGAGTGAGTTGAGAGCATGGATTTGTGTGTCGACTGATCATTGGCACGTGAGTTCGCGTCTGGTCTAGTGGTTGGTACAGGTCTACTTATATATACTATGACGTCTTGCATATTATTTGTACCGCGTATACGGTACGGATATACATTGGGTGGGGAGAGTCTACTAGTGGTGTATGAGAATTTCTGTTTCCAATGGACGCTGGATGCTCGTAGCCCCTCGTTTCTCAAACCGTAGAACGCTTGGTGGCTGTTTCTTCTTCTTCTCCCCCTCTCATGTGCCACTAGAGATGTCTCGAGTGCATTTTACACATAGATGGTTAGTTTACCTGTCGTATGTTGCATGATATATCCTGTCCTTGTTTGGTTGGGGAGATGTTATGTTATATTTTGTTCTAGTTATTTATATACTGCCCTGTACTATCATGCATGTCGATTTCTTGTGTACTTGTTACATCCCTCTGAGGACCTGGCACCTTTTCCATATTGGGACGAGCACAGGTACCGACGGACTACGGAGATTGGAGACTTTTGCTGACGAGGACTTCAATGTTGAGCCTCGTGAGTTTCTTGAGTTCTTAGGTGATTTCTGCTAGTGGCTATCTATTTCTTTTCTGGTTCAGTTGTACTCTTTTAGTAGTTCATTCATACATTTATTGGTGGATTATTTTCCACTAGTCATGACTTGTAGTTTGATTCAGAGTTATTTTTATTCCTTCCAGCTTTATTCTGTGATTTTTCCTGTGGATGAGATTAGTATTTACCTGTCTGTATTGTTATTTAGTTGTTACTTCAGCGTACTACGATCGAGTATAGTCCATTAAATTGGGGTTTTTCTATACTTGATTGTACAGCTGGCACGCCACGGGTTCCTGGTCCCACATATCTTAGAACCGGGGCGTGACACTGGTCTTGTGCCCCTTACTACATCACAGGGAGAGATCATGTGGGTCCATCCGGACTTGGTACCTGAGGTGACTCAGTCCACACCTCCCTCCACCAGCAAGAAGAAGAATGGGAAAGTCAAATCATGCCGCACGACCTCGACAGAGGTAGAAGAAGCTACTGTCGTTGTTACCCGCTCCGACGCACAAACCCAACCTCCACCAGGTAACTTGGCTGAAGACCCTCAAACGACAGCTGTTGATGCTCCAGGACCTTCGCAGCCTTCGACGACCGACAAGCCTAGGCCGAAGGAGACTCGCTTCGACAAACCGCTCAGAAGAGAGACCCCTCATGGGCTGGAGAGGCCGTACAACTTTGACATCTTGGCACAATTGGCCAACACACCAGCCAAATTATCGCTATACGAACTCCTGAGACTCTCCAATGATGTTCGTATCGCACTAAGCGAGGCACTCCAGAATGCCAACGCATATCTGGCACAGTCCAATCTCACTGGGGAGAACTCGCCGACAGATCTCCAAGACAGCGCTTGCACAGGGTCAATGGCAAACGTTGTCTTCACTCCGCAAGATATGCTTATCAAGACTAACATGCACGATCGCCCTCTGTATTATACTGGGTACATTGGCGATATCAAGGTCGATCGGATGCATATTGACCTCGGGTCCTCCATAAGCATCATCCCAAAGAGCCTACTACATTATCTGCGCATTCCAATGCATTGCCTGACGCCGACAAGCACCGCCATCAGCAGTTTCAATTCGGACAGGAGCTACCCGATCGGGAAGATTCGCCTGAAGTGTCAAATCGGCGACCTTCAGTCAGAAGTAACCTGTTATGTCATAGATGCGGACACTTCCTATAATATTCTTCTGGGGCGTCCTTGGATACACGATTACATGATCGTGCCTTCCACACTGCACCAGTGCTTCAAGTACGTCGACAAGCATGGCCTCGTGAGGACAGAATTTGTCGACATCGATCCCTTTAAAGGTGTCGAATCCTACTACTCAGATTCATGCTTATACGAGAAATTGAAAAAGCATCTTGCCGAAGGAGACACCCAAGCTCAAACTGAGGCAGCAACCGGATTAGAAGAACCTCCGACGATCTACCACCAAGCCCGCAAGCCTGGCATAACTGCGCCCCTTACAGCCACTCTGCGTAAGGACGCAATTAGCCTCTCTGCACAGGAGAAACAGTTGATAATCCGACTGCCAAGGTTGGGCCAAATGCCAAGACCCACGACGGAGCCATTGACAATCAGGCTGCCAAAAGCTAGCCAGCCACAAACAGGGGAGCTCAATCACTCTGTCAAGCTACTGACAATTCGTCTTCCCAGAATGAATCATCAACCGAGCATTAAGCCAGGGACTGCTAGCCAGCCAACAACTCCCCACTCAGCACCGAGCACGAAGCCGGGGGTGGCTAGCGCGCCAACAACTCTATGTTCTGCTCCACCCATGGAGCCCCTGATAATCAAGTTGCCCAAATCATCCCCTCAGTCTGCATTTATACAGGGGGTGGCTGAAGAAGAATCAGAGCTGGCCAAGTATGTAGCTTCTTACACCGATGTTCCATCCGCAGATGATTTAATCCCACTGTAAAAGATACCTTACTTCATCAATAAAGGGCTATCTTTGAAATATCTCGAGCTTAATAAGCTCTGTACAATGTATGCTATGGAATACGGTATAGGCACTCTCCTGCACACACAAGTGACAAATATCTACACCGCCAACCAACTCACTCCAGTGGAGGATGCTTACCGCATGTCACGACCTGCACCCTAGAGTAAGGGCACGAGGCATGGGTATGTCCAGACTACGCCGCAGTGTCGGCGGTTGAACGCTGTCCTAGGTCACAACATCTAACAATACAAATTCTAAGCAGTTTATACTATCCGAATGGGGGTGACATAGCAAAATGTAAACTCAATCACAACTAAGGAAGAAGAAGCACGATATGATATAGAACTCAAAGAAATACAGATGATCAGAAAGTCTAAGATAACATCTCAGCAATAACCAGAAATACATGGTTTCAGCTACTGAATATGAAAGAATATATACAACTCAGATCTCAAGACTGAAATAAAGTCTAACTACTAGTCTCAAGACAACATAAGTAAGATAAGGCCTAACTAAGCTAGTCCAGGCAATAGGGGTAATGTCCTCAGCTAGAGCTGGGTCCTCCTTAGAGTCCAGCTCGCAAGTGTCGTCTAGGGCTGTCCCGTAGAAGGCATCCATACATGCCTCCTCCTCGTCCTCTGTAATATTTTCAACAGGTCCAGTCAGGACAAGAGCGAGCACAATACATTTCAACAGTTTATAGCAGGTTAGAAAATATAATCATGCAGTAAAGTAAGATACAGGTACTGAAAGAAATGCAGTATGTAAACAGAGAGAGAACTGTAATATAAATATCTACTATAATAAAGAACTAACAGTGGCTAGTGAGTCAGAGTACAATATAGACATGTAAATGGTATAGGATGATTCTGATGAGACACTACGGAATGATTCTGATGAGATAGTACTTGGGTATTATTCACATGTCTACTTCTACTCCCTCGTACCCCCAATCAATACACAAGGATCCAGCCAGGTTATGTTATGATTCCATGCAATGGCCCCCGAAGGGTGATACATGGATGTCCCATAAATGGGGATTCAAGGAAGACTCTGTGATCATGAGAGTACATGTCACAAGTGATTCAATGAACGGATGAAGCATAGTGATATGCCATGTAAGTGAAACGCACAGAACATGAAGTATCCGATGCTCCCTGAGGATAGCATCTCAAGAAGGGATCCATATAGTACCAATCCATGTGACCAATATGACAGTATCAAGTAAAGTAATTTAAGGCAGGAAAATAATTCTAAGCAGGATATGAAATGATCAGAGAATGTACTCGCCTGGTATCTGAGTGTCCGGATGATATGTACTGTCCGAGGAGAGGTGTCTGGCTCCTAATCAGAACAGCACAAGTCATAACAAGTCTAAAATGATAACAAGATGCAATTCAATGCATTCTAAATGAATCTAGGTTAATCTAGGCCAAAGTCAATTCTTGGTCAACTCTGGTCAACCCTAGAAGTCAAACTAGGTCAACTATGGTCAAACTAGGTCTAACAAGTCTAATTTAGGTCAAACTAGTCATTCTAGGTCTAACTAGTCCATACTAGTCTATACTAGCTAGTATACACCACTACAAGGTTATGTAAGCTTGAACCAAGCCTATCCCAACTATATCACATTATCACAATATAGCTATATGCTATATAACTAGCATACATTCACCATGTCTAACTTATTTATCAATATACCTATTTATTTAGATACATTACATTAGGCATTCAATATTACATAGATATACATATGCATATTTACATACATCACATTAGGTTACAATTAATATTCATTTGGAACCATCATATATATATATATATATATATATATATATATATATATATATATATATATATATATATATATATATATATATATATATATAGGCTCAATTCATATATACACATATGTGTAGGCCACCTATATTGTATATACATTACTTCACATATAAACTTACATTCATATATGATAATCATATATAATATATACATACATATGTTATAGAGAGAGAGAGAAGGCATGTGTGTGTGTAGAGAGTACTGTAGTGTGAATGAGTGGGTGAGAGAAGTCAATGTGAGAGTGCTTGTGTGTGTGAGCAGGAAATAGAGTGTGTGTGAGCATATTAAAACCTGTGTGTGTGTGTGTTATTGAGTGAGGGTGAGAGAGGAACATAGAAACAGTGAATGCAAGAAAATATGTAATAGGCAGTGAGGGTTAACAGTGAATGCAGGAAAACTGGAAATCAGTGAACCCAGTCCCATATGACATGTTCTCAGGAATGAATCTCAGGTTTGAGAGTTCAACCCAAGACTGTTTAACTAATGTAATTCCAGCATTCACATTAACTCCCAGGTTGAAAACAGTCCCATTGATTTCGAATCCCATTATAAATCTAAATCAAGACCAAATCATCCCAAAATTTGCATATAGCTAGAACAACCATAGGAGAACAACTTAAGGGACTTAAACCATGCTAATAACAGCAATTAAAAGGTTAAATAGACTGTCAAAACTCGATATGAAAACTGGGAAACACAGGATATGATATGGTTTCAGAAATTGGGTAAAAAGGGAAATTGATAACTAAAAAAAAATTAATATGTAAAAATTGTGGTTGGTAATAGGTGTCACATGTGTGGGTGTACTAGGGAAAGTCATTCGTGTCCACTAAAGTGAACACGAAGTGTCCAAACACATAAAACCCATTGTATTAGAAAACAGTGAATAGCAGGCCTCGTACGGCCATGTCGAGCCACATTGGGCTCGATGCACAACACGAGAGACCAAGTGCTCGAGTCTAGTGTTAGACTTGGTTTAAGTGAGTGTGTCAGTGTCCATGAAGTGTGTCCATGGCGTGTCCAGAAAGGATACGAACAGCATATCTGTGTCTAATAAAACCTGACTGAACTATCAGTCAAGACCAGTGCAGAGTCTCGTGCGTGTCCGACATGACACGAGACGACTCAAGGCTTAGGGGCCCCTGTGTCAGTCACTACCCCTACCCCCTCGTCAAATCCTAGCTCGCCACGTGGCCTGTGCAACGAGCACGAGGCCACGAGCAGCAAGGGAATCGCACTGCCTGCGCGCGCGCGTGCACCCGCTTGTACACGTGTCCACTCCGACATGAAATAACACTAAATCACTCCCAGTCAATAAGAATCATGTAAGCCACATCAAAACAATATTTTCTATTCAAAAACTTTCTAAAAATTGCATCGAAATGCCCTTTGGGGCATTTCATCAAACATTTAAACCTTAGGACTGATACGTGTCCATTTATGACACGAAAAGGACACGAAATCCTACAGAAATCTAGGGTTAGCTAGGGGACCCTTAGATCTAGGTTATTATGTAATAAAAACAGCATCTAACATAGAGTTTTAGTGAATTACCTAATGGTGTCACAAGTCCTCAAAAAGCTTCAAAGAGGAGTGTCTCCTTGCTCCCCAAACTCCACCAAATTGCTATGAAACTGAGAAATAATTATACCAACATCATGAAAACTTAATTTAGAACCTATTGCAATTTGTTTGAGGGAAAAAAAGAGTTAATTTGGATTTTCTAGGAATTTATGAAGTTGGAAAAATACCTCTTTCTAAAACTTGTTCTTTCCTAAAGAGGCTAGCCCTAAATGGAGGAGATTATTTATAGGAGGGATTTCCAAAGCTAGGTGGCCAGCCACATGGATTAGGGTTAGGGTTTGGCTCATGGCTAATGGGTTGGCTTAGTCAAAATAATGGTTCAAAATCACAAGTCATGACTTGTGTCTAAAAGCCTTCTATTCTAACTTTTCTATTCTAACTTGGGTTTAAATGACTAAACCATAGGTTAACTCTAGTCTAACTAGGGTTACATGACCTAACCAAGTCCATACCCGACTAGGGTTAGCTTCTAGGTTAGCCTACCAAGTCAAAGCTAGTCAAAGTCAACCTAGTCAACCCTCATTCAAACAATTCCAAAATAAATCCTGAAAATTCCCATAAATTCAAATAAATTCTAATAAATTCAAATAACTCCAAAAATGATAAAAATACCCTCAAACTAGAAATGTGGTATTGACAAATCTACCCTCCTTAAAAGAATTTCGTCCTTGAAATTGAAAGGCGAAATGCAACTGATGAGAAAGATAGAAAGTATACCTCACGGTCCAAAAAGATATGGGTAACGCTCGCGCATCTCATCCTCCCGCTCCCAGGTAGACTCTTCTGGAGAATGATGCCTCCATGCGATGCGTACCAAAGGTATTACCTGGTTCCTCAGTACCTTCTCCCGTCGAACCAGAATCTCCACTTGCCGCTCTGGATAGCTGAGAGAAGGTCCAACCTCAATCTCCGAATGATCGAGCACATGGCTAGGATCAGTCACGTACCATCTCAACTGTGATACATGGAATACGTTGTAGACCCCCACAAGTGCAGGTGGCAAGTCTAGCCTGTATGCCACGTCACCGACTCTCCCGCTGATAACGAAAGCGCCGATGAAGTGCGGGCTAAGCTTCCCGCCTCCACCAAAACGTATCGTACCACGAGTCGGAGATATCCTCTAAAAAACCTGGTCTCCAACCTAATCACAAGCAAGGTCTCAATTAATTATGATAAACAAACATGATCAATCAAAACATAAACAATCAAACCTAAATCTAATCCTACTTTAATCTGTACCTCAAACTCCAACGGCCTCCGGTGGCTATCGGCCTAGTGCCGATGTCTGTCCTGCGCCACGCAAAGTCTGTCCGAAATGAGCTTCACCTTCTCGACTGCGTCAACAACCATCTCTGGCCCCAGTAAAGCTCGCTCACCAACATCATTCCAAGATAAGGGTGTACGACACCTACGCCCGTACAGAGCCTCAAAAGGTGACATCTCAATGCTGGCCTGGAAACTGTTGTTGTAAGCAAACTCCACCAAATGTAGATGATCCTCCCAGGAACCTCCAAAGTCCAGGACGCACGTCCGCAGCATATCCTCAATTGTCTGAATAGTCCGCTCTGACTGTCCGTCCGTCTGGGGGTGGTATGTAGTACTAAACTTGAGCTGAGTGCCCAAGCTGGTCTGCAGACTCCTCCAGAAATGGGAAGTAAAGCGACTATCCCGATCTGAGACGATGCTGACCGGAACCCCATGAATCCTGACTATCTGCCGCATATACATCTCCGCCAGCCTCTTTATAGACGTACCCACCTTGAATGGCAAGAAGTGGGCCGATTTGGTCAACATGTCAACGATGACCCAAATCGTGTCTTTTCCTCATGGAGTACGCGGCAATCCAGATACAAAATCCATAGTAATATGCTCCCACTTCCACTCGAGAATGGGCAGCGGCTGCAATAATCCACCGGGCCTCTGCCTCTCTGCCTTGACCTGCTGACAAACCAAGCACCTAGCTACGAAGCGAGCTACCTCCCGCTTCATCCCGGACCACCAAACATGCTCCTTCAGATCTCGTTACATCTTGTTGGCACCAGGGTGTATAGAGTACTGAGATCTATGGGCCTCCTAAAAAACCTGCTCCCTAAGCTCTCCGCTGGGCACACATAACCTGGAACCGTGCCTCAAGGTACCATCGTCTGCAAGAGAAAACTCACCATCCAGCAATCCTGCTCGAACCTGCTCTCGGAGACACCGCATAGCAACGTCCTCAAACTGTGCCGACTTGATCCTCTCCACCAAGTCTGATTGAATCTGCATGCGCCATATCTGTATCCGTACTCCGAGCATGATCACCTCAATCCCCAGGCTCTCCAAATCAGCAAGCAAGTGACGGTCCATGGTCAAACACATGGCTGTCGGATACCTACTCAAGGCATCGGCATCCATGTTGGCCTTCCCTGGGTGATACTAAAGTAGGATGTCAAAGTCCTTCATCAACTCTAGCCATCTGTGTTGCCTCATGTTCAACTCCTTCTGAGTGAACACATAATTTAAGCTCTTGTGATCTGTAAAAATCTCCACCCGCTCTCCATACAGATAATGCTTCCACAACTTCAGGGCAAATATCATTGCTGCCAGCTCCAAGTCATGGGTAGGGTAGTTCTTCTCATGGGGACGTAATTGCCTGGAAGCATAGGCAATCACCTTCCCTTGCTGCTGTAACATACAACCCAGCCCCTTCCCTGAAGCGTCTCTATAAATAGTGAATCCACCTGATCCTGAAGGCAATGTCAGAATCGGAGCTGTTGTAAGCCGCTTCTTCAACTCATCAAAAGCTGCCTGACACTCCTCTGACCAAACATACTCAGCATCCTTCTGGGTCAACCGAGTCAACGGCTCTACAACCTAGGAGAAATCCTGTACAAATCTCCTGTAATATCCTGCCAGCCCCAGGAAACTCCTGATCTCTGCCACTGAAGTCGGCGCTGTCCATGCCTCAACTGGTACGATCTTCTTGGGGTCAACTGAGATACCATCTCCAGTCACCACATGCCCCAAGAATTCCACCCGGTCCAGGAAGAACTCACACTTGGAGAGCTTCCCATAAAGCTGCTACTTCCTGAGAATCTCCAACACTATCCTCAGATGCTCCTTGTGCTTCTCCTCAGTCTTGGAATATAACAAGATGTCGTCAATGAACACCACCATAAACTGATCCAGGTACTGGTGGAACACCTTGTTCATCAGGTTCATAAACACTGCTGGTGCATTGGTTAGCCCAAACGGCATAACCAAAAACTCAAACTGCCCGTACCGTATCCTGAAAGCGGTCTTAGGAATATCCTCCCCCTTCACCTTCACCTGGTGATATCCCGACCTCAGATCAATCTTGGAAAATACCCGAGCTCCGCTCAACTGGTCAAAAAGATTGTCGATCCGCGGTAATGGGTATTTGTTCTTGATCGTGAGGTTGTTGAGTGCCCTATAGTCAATACACATCCGTACTGACCCATCCTTCTTCGGCACAAATAACACTGGTGTACCCCATGGCGACGAACTCGAACGGATGAAGCCCTTGTCCTGCAGCTCATCCACCTGCTTCTTCAGCTCCACCAACTCACTATTGTTTACCCGATAGACATGCTGAGAGATGGGTTCCACTCCTGGAACCAAGTCTATCGAGAACTCAATGTCTCTGTCTGGTGGCAATCCAGGCAACTCCTCTGGGAAAACATCCATATACTTTGCTATCAAGGGGTATGGAATCGCCTGCTCCTCAACCGAGACTCCGTAGAAGACTCCGCTGCTCTGCTCTGCCTGACGTCTGGAGTACTCGAACTCTGGCTCCCCCGGCGCTCTGAAGAGAACCCTACCCCCTCTGTAATTAATGCTGGCATGGTGCCTGCTAAACCAATCCATACCGAGTACTATATCGTAGTTCGGCAATGGCATTACGAGCAGGCTCACCCTCCAACTCACGGCCTCCCAAAACTACACTCCGACCCTTACAAACATCCCTCACGAGGATAATGCCACCCCCGGTCGCGATCTTGTAAGTCCTAGGCGACGATTCAGCTACGATACCGTATCTAATCGCAAAAGATACTGATATGAAGCTATACGAAGCACCGAAATCGAATAATGCAAAAGCTGGACTGGAGTTGAGAAGGATCGAACCTGCGATCAGCTCTCCGATGGCCTCCGCATCCTCTGCTGCTATGGCGAATCCTCGCCCCTGCTGGCCTCTTCTGGCCTGCTGCTGGTGCTGGATGAACCTCTACTGCTGTGTCGGCAGGGCTGGTCCCCTCTGCTGGCCTGCTGGAGCCCTGACTCCTCCTCTCTGAGCAGCTTGTGCTATGCGGCACTCCCTCATCTGGTGGTCTGCTGAACCACATACTAGGCACTGGCCCAGCCTCTTTCGGCACTCATTGGTGACATGCCCGGGCTTCTTGCAGTAAGCACAAGTAATAGCCTGTCTCTGACCCTGCTGGTGCTGTCTCAGCTGCTGCTGCTGGTGAACTGGCCTCTGCTGGATCGGCTGCGGCTGGAACTGCCTCAGCTGCTGGTGCTGAAAGTAGGGCCTCTTGGCCTGGCCTCCGCTGCTGCTGCCCCCAACTGGGTCACGCCCCCTCTTAAGCCTAAGCTCAAGATCATCCTCAGCCAATAAGGCTCCCGTCAAGATCTCCTCGAATGTGGCATCCCTGTTGCCCTTGGTCAAGGACTTGACCTCCTTGACCAGACCCATACGGGAACCTCTGGGCTTTCGCCGTCTCGCTCAAGCCCTCTACGAACCTGTCGAGGCGGCCGAACTCTCCAGCGTACTCCTCCACTGACAGGCTCCCCTGAACTAGGCTCTCGAACTGCGACTCTAAGGTTCTGAGCGCTGAATCTGGAAAGAACTTCTTCTTGAAGAAGCCCTTGAACTCCTCCCAAGTCTGTCCAGCTACTCCCACCCTGGGGTCTGACTGATACCTGGTGCGAGTAAGACCTCGCATCCGGCTAGCTGCTACCTCAATCTGGAGATCTGCCGGTATCCGGGCCAGGCGGAAGATCTCCTCTATAAGCTCGATCCACTCATCAGCATATAGAATCCCCTCTGTCCCCAGGAAGTCTCTGGGGCTCATCTTCTGGAGCTGCTCTACCTCCGGCGTCCTCGGCTGATGGACCACTGGTCGAGCTGCGACCGTCGTAAGGGCCAACTCCATGCCCCTGTCATGTCGGGCCTGCTGCCGATCCATGAACTGCTGGAAGTAGGAAAACATCTGCACCGAATCCACGTATCCTGTAGGCGACGACTGCTGGAAGGGCACCTCTGCGATGACTGGGTCCTGCCTCCGAGCCGGTGGAGGCATACCCCTGCTGCTGCTGCTGGAGCCTCAATACGAGCAGAGGTGGCAGGAGCTGCAGTCTCCTATCTCCGCTGAACTGGCTGAGAGGTAGCAGACCCCTCTACAGCATCCCCATGAATGGTACGGTACGACTGCATCTCCACCATCTTGAGATAGACCAAACAAGAGTATCAATTTCTGAGAAAGAAGCGATATAACAAAGGCGGACAGTTAAAATTTAAAAGAATCGAATGACAGTAAGGATTTAGATGGCAATAATAGAGTTTTTCCTAATGTGATTGAG
>JANAVB010005796.1:24887225-24909692 GCA_029216955.1 Iris pallida
TCTAAAAATTGAATCGAAATGCCCTTTGGGGCATTTCATCAAACACTTAAACCCTAGGACTGATACGTGTCCATTTAGGACACGAAAAGGACACAAAATCCTACAGAAATCTAGGGTTAGCTAGGGGACCCTTAGATCTAGGTCATTATGCAATAAAAATAGCATCTAACATAGAGTTTTAGTGAATTACCTAATGGTGTCACAAGTCCTCAAAAAGCTTCAAAGAGGAGTGTCCCCTTGCTCCCCAAACTCCACCAAATTGCTATGAAACTGAGAAATAATTATACCAACAGCAAGAAAACTTAATTTAGAACCTATTGCAATTTGTTTGAGGGAAAAATGAGTTAATTTGGATTTTCTAGGAATTTATGAAGTTGGGAAAATACCTCTTTCTAAAACTTGTTCTTTCCTAAAGAGGCTAGCCCTAAATGGAGGAGATTATTTATAGGGGGGATTCCCAAAGCTAGGTGGCCAGCCACATGGATTAGGGTTAGGGTTTGGCTCATGGCTAATGGGTTGGCTTAGTCAAAACAATGGTTCAAAATCACAAGTCATGACTTGTGTCTAAAAGCCTTCTATTCTAACTTGGGTTTAAATGACTAAACCATAGGTTAACTCTAGTCTAACTAGGGTTACATGACCTAACCAAGTCCATACCCAACTAGGGTTAGCTTCTAGGTTAGCCTACCAAGTCAAAGCTAGTCAAAGTCAACCTAGTCAACCCTCATTCAAACAATTCCAAAATAAATCCTAAAAATTCCCATAAATTCAAATAAATTCTAATAAATTCAAATAATCCCAAAAATGACAAAAATACCCTCAAACTAGAAATGTAGTAGTGACACCGCATAATCGAGGGAGACGATCACCCAATCATCTTCGGCCGAAAGAATGATCCACAACCCTTTAGGATAGAAGAAATTGATTCCGAACCCGACACCAGGAGATTGCCCCTTTATCTGTATAGTTCCCGATCCAAGTACCTCATACAAAAACAGGGATATGATCTGGAAACTACACCAGGTTTGAACTATGGCACTGGACGGCGATTACCCTTACAATTGTCGTGCCCGGCTGGGAAACCACGAGATTATTACAGCAAAACCAGATGTGGGCTCGGTTATGTCACACCTGCAACGACACCTGAAAGCTCAGACGAAGTATACGACTAGCATTCACACTCAACCGGATCACCCACTTTCGATTCGGATGTCAGCATCGGAGACATGCTCAGGACAGTCTGGTCCGTCAATATGGCATTTGCCGATGCCTACGAAGAAGATGAAGACAATCCGGAACTTCTTGAGTTAGAGCCATGGACACAACAACTAGATGCACAGTGGAAGAAGCGGTTCGAACAAAGAGAGCCTCCCACCGAGGATGAAGTTGTACAAGTCAATTTCGGTGATGAGTCCTATCCAAAGCCCATCTTCGTCAGCAAGAATCTGACAGACGAAGAGCGAGAATCACTACTACAACTCGTCAGAGAATACATCGACGTGTTTGCCTGGAGCTACGAAGATATGCCAGGACTGAACTCCGAGATTGCACTTCATAAACTCAACATCCGCCCGGACGTAAAACCAGTCAAGCAACAACAACGTCGGTTCCGTCCTGACGTCATGAATGCCATTGAAGCCGAGGTAAACAAACTAATAGCCAGCGGCCTCATCTGTGAAGAACAGCATCCTGACTGGGTCGCCAACATAGTACCAGTCCTCAAGAAGAATGGAAATATTCGAATCTGCATCGACTTTCGCAATCTGAATGAAGCATGCCCTAAGGATGAGTTTCCTCTCCCTACCACAGACATCATGATGGATAACACCTACGGCTTTGAGCGTATGTCATTCATGGATGGTTTCTCGGGGTACAACCAAATCAAGATGTTCCATGACGACAAAAAGTATACATCATTCCAAACACCAATTGGCACATACTGCTACACAGTCATGCCTTTCGGTTTAAAGAATGCTGGCGCCACCTATCAAAGAGCCATGAGCATTATCTTTAGAGACCATCTGCGCAAGACAGTGGAATGCTACGTCGACGGCATCGCCGTCAAAAGCCGCTCTAAAGGGGATCATCTGCATGATCTGAGGACAGTGTTCGACCTGATGCGAGCGCACAATTTGAAAATAAATCCCACAAAATCCTTCTTGGGCGTATCCAGCGGGAAGTTCTTAGGTTTCATCATTACCTCCCAGGGTATCCACATAGACCCTGAGAAAACGAAGACAATCATGGAGATGGGTCCCCCGAGAAATTTTCGCGAACTCCGAGGCCTTCAAAGGAGGCTGGCCTATATCAGGAGGTTTATCTCTAACCTCTCCGGACGATGTCAGCCATTTACTCACCTCATAAAGAAGGGTATTTCATTCGTATGGGATGAAGAATGCCAGCGCACCTTCGACAACATCAAAGAATACCTAACGAACCCTCCAGTCCTGGTAGCCCCGATTGCCGGAAGACCATTCTTGCTCTACGTACGAGCGATGGAACATTCTCTCGGTGCTCTGCTAGCACAAAACAACGAGGTAGGCCACGAACAAGCCATATATTACCTCAGCCGAATGATGATGGGGCCGGAGCATCGGTACACTGCCGTAGAAAAAGAATGCCGTGCTCTGGTTTTCGCCATTCAGAAGACGCGACACTACGTCACGGGACAAACCATCTATGTCATATCAAGGGTCAACCCCCTCAGGGTCCTCATGACTAAACCAGGCGCACTCAGCTCTCGCCTCGCTACTTGGGCGATATTACTGTCCCTCTACCACATGATCTTCGTCCCGCAAAAGGCTGTTAAAGGTCAAGCTCTGGCAGACTTTTTAGCAGCTTACCCGGGTTCGGAGTCAACCAAAATAGACGAGGTCGCTAATTCAAATATGGCCTCCCATGATACCACATGGTGAATGTTCTTCGATGGCCCTTCTAGAACCGGGCCCAAGGGTAACATCGTCGCTGGAGTTGGAATAGTACTGGTTTCTCCTACCGGGTTGGTGATCAATCGCGCGTATTCCCTCACGGAGCCCTGTTCGAACAACGTGGCCGAGTACAACGTTATGGTCATTGGTCTCTGGCTTGTAAAAGAGTTAGGGGTAGAACATCTCGAAGTATACGGCGATTCGTAGTTAATCGTCAACCAGATCCGGGGCTCATACGAAGTTCGCCATGAGGACATGATCCCCTACCACCAAATAGCGATCGACATCATCTCGTCCCTGGAGGGGTTCTTCATAGAGCACGTTCCCAGGCTCCAAAATATTGAAGCCAATGCCCTAGCAGGTCTTGCCGCTTCCTTAGCAGTTCCAAATCATGCTCATCATCTGGTTGACATCATAGGCCGGGAGCTGGTCTGTCCCAGGAATAATGTTCAGTGTGCCGAGAGTTACTCTGCTATGATAGTTGACGAAGCACCAGACTGGAGACAACCGTTCATTGACTTCGTAGTCTACGACATTCTGTCGGAGAATCCGAAGGAAGCCACCTTTATCAGAAGGCGTTCCCTCAGATTCTTCTACGATACAGAGACAAAAATGCTATATCGGTGATCATATGATGGATTACTGCTTCGATGCCTGTCAAATACAGAAGCCAAAGAAGACGTGCGTGAAGCTCACGATAGCATCTGTGGAGCCCATCAGCCTTGCCCGAAACTACAAGATCGCCTTCGCCGAATGGGCTACTACTGGCCCACGATGGCCGCAGATGTAATAGACTATGCACAAAAATACAAAACCTGTCAAGTCCATGCAGATTTCATCCACCAGCCATCCGAGTTTCTACATCCGACAGTAGCATCCTGGCCATTCGAACCATGGGGAATGGACATCATCGGTCCGATCACTCCGCCTTCGTCCTGAGGACATCGCTTCATACTCGCAATCACAGACTATTTCTCCAAATGGGCGGAGGCTATTCCACTGGCTGAAGTCAAGACTTCAAATGTGATCAGCTTCCTCAAGCATCACGTCATCTATCGCTTTGGGCTGCCCCGAAGGATCATCCACGTCAATGGTTCGCAGTTCGCAAGCCACGCCTTATATCGGTTTTGCGACAAATACCGCATCCAGAATATTGCTTCAACACCATACAACCCCACGGCTAATGGTCTGGCTGAAGCATTCAACAAAACAATCATCAAGCTTCTCAAGAAATTCGTGTCATCAAACAAATGCGACTGGAATGAAAAGCTCGGTGAATGCTTATGGGCGTACCGTACTACAGTACGGACTGCCACCGGAAACACAACATTCTTTCTGGTATACGAAAGTGAGGCAATTCTTCCACTGGAGACTCAAATCCCCTCACTCTGCGTTGCTCTCACATATAGATTGACGATGGAGGATAATCACCATCGCAGACTACAAGAATTAGAGGTCCTAGATGAGAAGCGCCTACTAGCCCAACAATAAATCGAGCTGTACCAGGCACGTATCTCCGAAGCCTTCAACAAGAAGATTAAAATCAGAATATTCCAAGTGGGCGACCTCGTTCTGGCAGTTCGAAGGCCGATGGTTATGACCCACAAAATCGCCGGCAAGTTCCAGCCAAAATGGGAAGGCCCATTCATCATCGACGCTGTATTCTCCAATGGAGCTTGCCGCCTCGCAAAACAAAATGGAGACTTGCTCATGTTGCCCATCAACGGCAAGTTCCAGAAGAAGTATTATGTCTAAAACGACATCCTCCAAGGTGATGAGTTACGTACCCGCTGGTACCTCCGAACCCACATCCCGACTACAAATCTTCCAGGGTGATGTGTTACGTACCCGCTGGTACCTCTGAACCCACATCCCGACTACAAATCTTCCAGAATGACGAGTTATGTACCCGCTGGTACCTCTGAACTCATATCCCGACTACAAATCTCCCAGAATGACGAGTTACGTACCCGCTGGTACCTTTGAACTCACATCCCAACTACAAATATTCCAGGGTGATGAGTTACGTACCCGCTGGTACCGCTGAACTCACATCCCGACTACAAATCTTCCAGAAGGATGAGTTACGTACCCCACGGTACCGCTGAACTCACATCCCAACTACAAATCTGCCAAAGTGACGAGTCATGTACCCTCTCGTACCACTAAACCCGCATACCGACTCCAAATCTCCCAGATTGTCGAGTTACGTACCCGCTGGTACGGCTGAACTTACATCTTGGCCACTACAGATAAGTTTATATCACATCTTTTAGGCAGTAAGTCATGTATGATTATACCTCTGAACTTTCTTTCCAAGAGGAGCTTCCTCCTTATGATCTAATACCCGTACTTCCAGTGCACAAAAAGGGTAACCGATCCACAAATTCTCCAAAACAACCAAGTCGATGTTACCTCTGAGTTGTTTTCACTTCCATCAAAAATAAACCGCCCCCTTACATAGAACTTCCACGTCCTCATTACCTCTGAGTTGTTCTATGTACCCTTCATAGAGCCCTCTCCTGCCATGTCCTCCTTACCTATGAGTGGGAAGACTCCATCGAAGAAACTCTCATATTTACCACGTCCTCATTACCTCTGAGTATGTATGATGGTTCTTCCCTCCTTTGTCCTATTATCGATATCCAGAACCAGGGTACGCGAAAGATAATAGGTCCACAAAAAGTCTCTCATTGGGGCAACTACCACAAGCAAAGAATAGAGCAAATGTATTCCGGTCATTCAAAATCGGTTACATTCATACGAATACACCTCACGAGCAAGCCAGAAAAGTTCTCTATCATTTCATTCAGACAAGATAAAGAAGATTGCATTGATGTCCGAAAGAAGCCAAACACAAACTGCAGTTAAAGACAGACAGAAATATCAAGATAAAAGATGGACATTTATGAGAGCCTACGAATCCTAGTTGCGGGGGCGCATATACCAATACCTCAACCATTTTCCATATGAAAGATCTACTTGAGCAAAATCCTCGTCCGAAGCAAGAGGGTTAGAACTCCCAAAACTACCGCCAGCAGACTGATGCTCCTCTTTCACAGCAACTTCGATCGGTGCCAGCTCTTCCTTTTGCTCCTCCATTCTCGGCATCACCTCCTCCTCAACGAGCGACGACTCTTGTTTGATGAAAGGAGGCAACGGCTCTTCCTTCACGATGGTCTCAGCCTTCGACAGGGATGTTGTAAGAATGAAAGACAAAAGAAATAAGTTAAAAGGATGGCCAAGGAAAACTGACTCGTGTTTTTGAGCTTATGCGGCTTCGATTCAATGGAGTCTTATGCGGCCCAACTCAGAAAAAACTTATGTGGCTCCGTCCAGCGAGGGTTCATGCGGCAATGTTTTTTCCATACGACAGAGTTCGGATAAGTTTATGCGGCTCATGCGACAAACGAATTCATGCGAGCCTATGCGGCCCAGTACAACTTATGCGGCCCCATTGGCAAAGTGCTTATGCGACCACAGTAACAATTCTCATGCGGCTCGGACATGGAGTATACCCCATGCGGCTCGGATATAAGACGTACATGCGGCACACATGAAGATGAAGGCTCGCGCATAAAGCATGCGACGTAGCCACAACAGTTAGGGTTTCAAACTCACACAACGTCCTTACCAGCAAAGGTGGGGTGGACGTCGGGGTGAACTACGGGCACGTCGGCTGGCGGAGGAGCTGCAGCTTTCCTATCCTTCGTCGCCGCAGCCGACGAAGATGCCGCCTTCTTACCCTTCGCAGCAACAGTCTTCTTGGGAGCCATCGGTGGTCGAAGAAGAGGATGACAGTTAGGGCAAGGAAGGCTTGAATTGAAGAAGAGAGTAAAGAAATTTCTTCTCTTGATTACTCTTATTTATAGGAGGACAAAAGGGGGGAGCACATGGACCGATGGAACGCTTCGGGTCGTGTGCTGCAGGCAAAACTGACTCCTCGGATTTTGCCCCCTCTCATAAAGAAGATTCACCCAGGGCATAAAATCCAAAGGTTTAATGAACCGACCCTTGGGATTCCCCCAAAAGACGGCTCTAAAATGAATTAAAGGCAATTAATGATACGCACGCATGGCAAGGAGCCCACGCGGCTAGGAAGTCTATGCGGCCAGACAGGCCCTGCGGCAAAGAGGTTCATGCGGCTAGAGCATCCTATGCGGCCAGCGGAGCTCACATAGCCATGCTTCTTATTCAAAGTATTTCAATTTTGCAAATTAAAAACTTTGAAGGAGGTCTTGTAGAAGCATGGAAAAGAACATGATTGCCCATGCGGCTCAGAATAGAAAAACCCATACGGCTCAAAAATAGATGAGCTTCATGCGGCTCAAGAGTATCATGCGGCTCAAAAGACACCAACATGGACATGCGGCTCAAGCAACACCACATGGCCTTCTGCGGTTCGCTTATACAGTTGGCCATTAAGCAAGGGCCCTATTTAATGCTCTGACATAAAGTAGAACTGACGGCTCTGACATAAAGTTGCAATGATGACACTGTCATAATGGCACTCCTAGGGAAACGAAGGAAATCTCTGACACAATCAATCAAACCCCAAAATCTTTCATACGGCCTTGAGCGTGGCCAGTCGCATACGGCTCAGGCAGAGGCCACCCCATGCGGCTCAGGCAGAGGCTACCCCATACGGCTTACGAGGACTATCTTGATGCGGCTCACTGAGAAGCCGTCCATCATGCGATCGTCTACGCTCATGCGGCTCAGATCATGGGGACCATCTCCATGCGGTTCAAATGTTCAGAGGCCACGCCCAAGCAGCCTTGACACATGGCCAGCCTTATGCGGCTCAGTAGGGAACAATCCTCATGCAACTCAGATTTCCTAAGTGGCTCGTGGTTAAGACACGTGGCAGACGATTAGTTTTCCCCGTGTCCCTACAGCTAGCAGCATAATAATAGTAGGACACGTGGTATCAAATTAATTAAGATTCATCAACAAATCCTAATAACCAGATTTAGTGCCATAATCATAATTACTGGGATCAAATCAGATTATTTGCAATCAAGCAAATTGAACACGTGGCGGGAGATTCGAGCTTGGCATAACAAATCATGAGGATTTATGGCAATCAACATTAATTGCCCACAAAGATTTGATGCAATCTACATTAATTGCCTAGATTTGCTACAATCAGAATTAATGGTCCAGATTAATTGATCCTTAACCGTCGACTTCTCAAGAAGGCAATAATTGGCAAACCCTAATAATCACACCCCACTCCTATAAATAGCAAGGTGTCATTTCCTTGCAAATGGCTGGCAAAAAAAAGAGAGAGAGAGAGCACTACAGAGACATCCATAGATCTAGCAACAGAGGGCACAAGGGAGTGTCCCCACAAGTCCAAGAGCATTTCTTCATCAGAGCCAAAGCTACGTCTGATCGTCCAAGGAGTAAGGTAGAGCGGCCGTCGCTTTTCCGAGCCTCTATCGTCACCCCCCAGAATCTAAACTAAACAATCGTACTTAGATTGCTGTACCTAGGTTTTCGTCCCTAGGATTTCTTTGTACGAGCGAGTTTGTATTGTGAAGTAAAAGTCCACTCCTCCGATATAATTGTTATGTTCTTTTATAATCAATGGCAAATACCTACGACGCGTTAGGCCTGAGACAGGGACACGTCTTTGACATTGAATGCTTACGTAAATCACGATAAGTTATTACATATGAATTATTGGCTAACTTGGTTTACTTTGGACAGGAAAGGCCGGACGGTAAGTATGGGTAAGTCGTGCATGTATTTCCATGCGACACTTGAATTCGGCAACACGAAATAGGTTATGATATGTGTCATGAAATTGACCCTAAGGCAAGATAGTAAGACAATGAATGATAGACGGTGCACAGAAGTAAATAGAACGTGTTTGATAATGATAGCATTGTGGGCGAGCTAGCCTCCCCACCAGTGCATAACAATGTACTGATAACCCCACAGTCTGCTTGCAGGATACAGGAGACGTCGTCGGGTGCGGAACTTCCCTCGAACGTGCTAAGGCATGGAGCTCTCTCTGGGGCCTTGGAGCGTTGCAAGAAGCTAAAGCACCATATACAGGACATAATGTATCGGAACATCGCCATTAATCATTCCATCTTGTAAGCCATTAGGCACGCCTTTTATGTTTCAGAGAGGAAGAGCTTGAGCGATTTGTAATCTCAGCATAGCGCCGCTTGTAAACTTCTTGAATGTCAATAAAGAGTTTGAATTTGCTTTAATTTGTGTTCATTTACTTTCCGCTGCAAATGGGAACACTCTGTGCGACTTTGTGGCCTAGCTAAAATCGGTTGTTTATGGACTTAGCCTTACACAGGTGCAACCTAGGCCCGTGCGGTATCACGCCTTAGCGAGGACGATCGCTCCTACGGGAGCAGGGCGTGACAGAACGGACCACATCACACACAACTGTCCGGAGAAGCCAAACCAGCGCCCCTAATAACACCATCAGAACTGAGGCCAAGCACCTCGGACTCCATCGGCCGTACAACAGAATGGCCAAGACCGTCGCCCTAATGCTCAGGGCCGCGTCTACGCCATGACTAGAGACGAAGCATTCGCATCTGACACAGTCATGACAGGTATACTACAATTTAATAATAAATCTGCTCGTGTATTGTTTGATTCAGGTGCCACGGTATAGTTTTATATCAACAGACTTCACCGCCGAGCACAAATTCCCTCTGACACCACTGGGTCTCAATCTCACTGTTAACATATCGTCGGGCATGCCACTACTTGCAAAATTAGTCTGCAGAGATGGAATCATCTGTATAGGTGGTCAAAGGATCAGTCTCGATACGATGGTTCTAGATATTAAGGACTACGACATCATTCTGGAGATGGATTGGCTCGGTCCGTGCAACGCAACCATAGACTATGCTGAAAAGAAGGTCACGTTCTACCTGGAGTACCTGAATTCTGCTACTCGTGTGGTGAGGTGTCGCCGACCTGCATGGTGATCTCCGCAATATCAGCTCGACGGATGCTGTATTCCGGGTACGAAGGCTATCTAGCTTCCGTTCGAGACATATGACAGGATGGTGCAAACGCGGGTCAGACCGATGTTGTGGCAGAATTTCCAGATATATTCTCGGATGAGCTGCCCTGCATGCCACCCGATCGAGAGATTGAGTTCACTATCAATACATTCTCTGATACTTGACCGATCTCGAAAGCTCCATACAGAATGGCCCCTACAGAGCTTAAAGAACTCAAAGTATAGTTGCAAGAGTTGCTCGACAAGGGATTCATTCGACCCAGCGTCTCGCCATTAGGAGCGCCCGTGCTGTTCGTCAAGAAAAAGGATGGCTCTCTACATCTTTGTATCGAATACCGTGAGCTAAATAAAGCTACCATCTAGAACAAATATCTCCTGTCCTACATAGACGACTATTTGATCAGCTGGAAGGAGCCACGGTGTTCTCTAAAATTGATCTGTGTTTGGGTTACTATCAACTCAAGATCAAGCCGGACGATGTGCCGAAGTCTGCCTTTCTCACTCGATACGGCCATTACGAGTTCCTGGTATTGCCGTTCGGTCTAACGAACGCCCCTGCTGCTTTCATAGATTTGATGAATCGGGTGTTCCGACCATTCCTCAACAAGTTTATAGTAGTCTTTATCGACGATATACTCGTCTACTCGAAGAATAGGAAGCAACACACTTAGCATCTACGGACCGTGCTTCAGACTCTTCGAGAAAATTAGTTGTATGCGAAGCGAAGCAAATATGAATTTTGGCTGAGTAGCGTCACATTTCTTGGACACATCATTTTAGATGAAGGCATTGCGGTCGACCCAAAGAAAGTTGAAGCCGTTGTCGATTGGAAGCGACCAACTTCTGTCAGCGAGATTCAAAGTTTTCTTGGCTTAGCGGGATACTACCGATGCTTCGTGAAAGACTTCGCAAAGATCGCATCGCCTTTGACTCGCCTCACGCAGAAAGGAATCGCATTTGAATGGTCAGACAACTGTGAAGCTTCATTCTAAGAGTTAAAGCAATAGCTCATCTCGGCCCCGATACTCGTACTTCCAGAGGGGACTGAGGGTTTCCAGATATTCAGCAACGTGCCCGGTCAGGGCTTGGGGTGTGTGCTGATACAACAGAACAAGATGATATCTTTTGCTTCCCGACAGCTAAAGCCGCACGAGAAGAACTACCCTACTCATGACCTGGAGTTAGCGGCGATTGTGTTCGCGTTAAAATTGTGGCATCACTATCTTTATGGCGTGGCGTGCACGATCTATACCGATCATAAGAGCCTCAAGTATCTATTCATACAGAAGGAACTGAACTTGCGACAAAGGCGTTGGCTTGAACTGATCAAGGATTACGACTTGACTATTGACTATACGCCGGGAAAGGGAAATATTGTGGCAGGCGCTCTGAGTCGGAAGTATATTGCCTCGCTATCCATCGACCACAGACTGCTACGTGACCTAGAAGAGATGGGCATCGAACTCTGAGTCCGATTCCAGAATGTGCAGTTGGCAAAGTTGCAGTTAGAGTCGAGTTTGCAAGAAAAGATCAAGACCGCTTAGAAGGACGATCCGTACCTGAAGAAAATATGAGAGCTAATCTCGACGGACAAGACGACCGACTTTGCGGAAGACGAAACCGACATGCTTCGATTGAAGGGTAGGCTATGCGTTCCGGACGATTCAGAATTTAGAAAGGAGATACTGTCGGAGGCGCACTATGCAAAATATACCTTGTATCCCGGTAGCACAAAGATGTACAAGGACCTCCGCACGAACTTCTGGTGGCACGGAATAAAAAGAGATATTACACTTTTGGTGTCATAATACATGGCCTGTCAGCAGGTGAAAGTTGAGCACCAGAGATCGGGCGGGGAGATGCAGAATCTGGTGATTCCGAAATGGAAGTGGCAGCACGTGTGCATGGATTTTATTGTTGGTCTGTCAAAGATGCCGCGGGGAAATGATGCCATCTGGGTCATCGTCGATCGACTAACCAAGTCAGCGTACTTCATTGCCATCAAATTTACTTGGGGCATTGATCGCCTGGCGCAGATTTATCTTGATGAGATAGTACGGCTGTACGGAGTTCCAGTATCCATCGTCTCTGATTGGGATTCACGGTTCATGTCGTAATTCTGGAGTAGCCTTCAGTCGGCCCTGGATACCAAGTTGCAGTTCAGCTCAGCTTACCATCCTCAGACCGACGGCCAAACAGAGCACATCAATCAGATTCTCGAAGACATGCTACGACTCTGGGTAATTGACTTCAAATCAAGCTGGGATGTTCATCTACCTCTGGCCGAATTCGCATACAACAATAGCTATCAATCCAGCATTCAAATGGTGCCGTATGAAGCCTTGTACAGACGAAAGTGCCGATCACACATTTGCTGGGACGAAGTTGGAGAGCGGCAGATTCTCGGCCCGAAACTGGTAGAACAGACTGTGCAAAAAGTTTGGCTCATTCGGGAAAGATTAAAGACCGCACAGAGTCGTCAGAAAAGCTATGCGGACGTTCATCGTCGACCCCTCGAGTTTTAAGAAGGCGATCACGTATTTCTCAAAGTGTCGTCCATGAGGGGAGTTACTCGGTTCGACGCAAAGGGAAAGTTGAGTCCGAGATTAGTTGGGCCGTTCGAAGTACTCGAATGGGTCACCCAGTGTCCTATAAAATTGCCCTACCGTCGGCGCTAGAAGGTGTACACAATGTCTTCCACGTCTTTCAGTTGCGGAAGTACGTGCACGACCCTAGCCACATGGTAGATTTTGGCCAGCTGGAGCTGAAGTCCGACTTATCCTACGTTGAAGAGCCAATTCAAATCTTATAATGCAAGGATAAGCTGCTGCAAAATTGAGCGATCCCTCTCGTCCACGTCCTCTGGAGGAACCATTCGGTCGAAGAGTCGACGTGGGAGCTTGAATCAGAAATGAAGGAGAAATTTCCTTCATTATTCTTGTAGAGGTAGGTTCTATCCTTAAGTTTCGAGGACGAAACTTTTTATTAGTTGGTTATGGTGTAGTGCCCCGTCCCTACATCGTGTCCCGTTTTCGTCCATGGGGAGCGCGAGAAAGGAACACTGTCGCTATCGATTCGGTCGGGACCGATAGGTCGGAATCGGCCGTGTCGATCGAACGGGAACGGTTGGATTAAGATCCATTCCATATTATGGAATGACTTCTTCAGAACCAAGTCCTATATTCAGCAGGTTGTACCTCAAGGATTGCCTCTGCGGCTGAGTCGGAAGAGACCTCCCGTTGCTCTGGTTTTCATGCTGCACTTGATTTGGCTTTGGCTTTGGTTTTCGTGAATGCATTTTTCGTGAATGTTTTCCGATGAGTTTTCGTGACTTACATTTTCGAGCTTCGTATTCATATCGAAATTCCTTGAATCACACAGTATTCTAATCGGTTGCTTATGCGATTGCAGGTGATCGTGTAGGCGACGTCAGCGCAGCCAATCGATCGCTCGCTTGAAGCAAATCTAAGGCGAGTGGCTGACCTCCTTCGCCTCATCCCTCTACTTCCAAATTAATATGAAGTTAAATAAATGCTTGTCATAATAGTGTAGAATCAAAGAAATCGTGGCACGATTCTTCACGATACATTTGCTATCAAACTGCCAGTATTGAAAATGGATAACGTGCTTTCTTATGCAATTCCACTTAGCCTATGCAAAACAATGAATGAATCGATTAACGTTTATCGCAACGATACGGCTAAGTAAGAAAAATCGACTAAATTCAAAAGAACGACTATGTTTCGCACATAAAAGAGAAATGATAAGGTTCTAGAAAAGAGATAGAATTTTTCAAGACTCTGTAAAATGGTCATTGGATAACTTGTCGACAAGGTGTAGTTTCCTCGAACGGTTGCCTAGGCCAAAGGACCAATTCGGCCCGGGAGGAACGAGTATAGCAAGCGCCAGCCTTTCATCGGCGTGGGTTATGCGGGAACTTTCGCACAGGGCTCGCTACCCGTCGCGAAATGGTCGCCGTCTAACCCAACTATAGTCCGCGATGGCTTGACATTGCCAGTGGCCTTCACACCTTTTTACTGCTTAACAAATGCACGTGACACAGGATGAATATGATAGTTGCTTAATGTTATACAATTTTATATGCTTGCCTCAAAATATGTTAACATGCAAATCGAGCAGGATGGTTAGAAAGATCACAGAAATAGCTAGCTAACATGTTTATAAAACTTCTTGAATCAAATACAGAGCTTGGATTTTAATTAGCCATTCGCCAGTACATGTGATCGTACTAATCCTCGCTCTTTGCAGGTCCCGCGAACCAGGAAGGATGTGCCAGCTAGCTCGGCAACGTTCGTGATTTTAAAGCTTGGGCCGCACGTCGAAGACTTATCCCGCACCTCCACTTTTGAAGACTCTCAACAGTCCAAGAAAGATGACTCAGCATCCCTCCCATCCAGGTCACTGGAGTACTTTGTTGTATATTGAGGGATGTGTGCAATGTATGGAACGACTATCTCATCGGCACTCTTTTGTAATCGAGTCATGTTATAGCCCGCACGACATGAGTCTTGTACTGGAGTCTGTAAAAGATGTTCATTATCAATAAAGATCAAGTTTTCTTTACTTAATGTGTGATTCAATTTGTCTGCGTACTCTCTAAGATCTCGTGTCTCGAATTACCTTATGACTATTCCTTGTGCGATCGTAAATTAGGTTCGTACGGCATCACGCCCGGGGGACGACTATCGATTCGACAAAATCGGAACGTGACACCTCCCCCCTCTGGCCACCTTCCCCCGCCCCTCCCCTCCTCCAGCCACCCCCAGCTCTTCCCCCTCCACACCGCCCGTACCCCCCCTTCAGCCACCCATGCGCCTTCCCCCTCCTCTCGTCGTCGGCCGCCCCCACCCCCTCCTCCACCCGTGCCGTCATGCCCCGCTCCCGGAGGAGCGATCGTCCTCGCTAAGGCGTGATGCCGCACGAGCCTAGGTTGCGCTCGTGCAAGGCCAAGTCCAGAAACGACCGATTTAAAGCTGGGCCACAAAGTCGTTCAGAGTGTCCCCATTTGCAGCAGAAAGTAAATGAACACAAATTAAAAAAAAACTCAATAGTCTTTATTTATATTCAAAAAGTAGTACAAGCGGCGTTATGTTGAGATATAATTCACTCAAGCTCTCTCTCTCTCTCTCAAAACATAAAAATGGAATGATTCATGGCGATGTTCTAATACATTATGTCCTGTATATGGTGCTTCCGTTCCTTGTAACGCTCCAAGGCTCCAGAGTTTGCTCCGCACCTTAGCACGTTCGAGGGAAGTCTTCCCACCCGACGAGGTTCTTCCATACCCTGCAAGCAGACTATATGGTTATCAGTACATTGTTATGCACTGGTGGGGGGGCTAGCTCGCCCACTCGCTATCATTACCAAATGCGTTCATTTTACTTTTGTGCTCCATCTATCATTTATTGTCTTACTAATCTTGCCTTAGGATCAGTTTCAGGGCATAACATTCAAAGCCTATCTCGTATTATCGTTTTCAAGTGTCGCATAAGTAAAATATGCGCAACTTACCATACTTATCGTATGATCGTCCCCGTCCAAAGTAAACCAAGTTAGCCAACATATTATGCATTACAAATTGACAAGTTTGCATAAGTATCCAAAAGTGTCAAGGGTGTGTTCCTGCCTCAGGTATTAGCGCGTCGTAGGCGTGTTTCTAACTCATTTGTATGAAGTACTCTAGTTCATTTGTCGTGTTATATTCAAGCCTGTTTGGAAGGCGCTTCGTTCAGTTCCATAGTTGTTCAGCTTACTCAAGTTGTCAGGATATGTTATACTCGACTGTTGTTTAGATATGTTTCATTCAGTAACATAGCATGTTCAGCTAGTCAAATTTACTTATTTCAATGCAAGGTCTCACATGTCGATTTGCCGTAATCGAGCCAACTTAATCTATGTGTACCAGTCGCTGGCACCACAAGCCATTTGGACATGTTCCTCTTTGTATTCGCATCTATCAAGCATGATGGCTGGTACACCTTGATAGTCTATGCAATACCTGGCCTTACATCTCTTGTGTGCCCGAGCCTGCACACAAGCCGTCCGTAAGCCATGATTCTGCCTAGGCCGGCCATGATATCGTGATCGTTGCCTTGGAATCATTTGTTCCGTCACTCGTGCACGAGTTGTCCATGACCATTTCGTATTCTTATTTTTAGTTTAATTTGTCGGGCTGTCATGAGCCAATTATCTTGTTGGGCTATCTTGAGCCAATGAATTTACTTATCAGGCTGTCTAGAGCCATAATAAATTATCGACCAGGTTGGCGACGACGTCCGTGCAGCGCGGATAGCGAGCTCCGTTGTACGTCCCTGTCATACCTGTCGCTAACCATTCCTTTCCTTTCTTTCATTCGTTCTTTTCTTTTCATTCTTTCACTTGTTCATTCGTTGATTGATTTATTTACATATTCATTCATTCATTCGTTGATTCATTCATCAACTTATTCGTTAATTCGTTCATTCATACATTATGCAACTCCTTGTGCGGGAACCGCCTTGGCAACCCATCGGTCCCGAAGCCTTTCAATGTTTCCGTACTCTACTCGGAACGACTATGTCGATAGTCTTTCTGCTTCATTGTTGTAAACCATTCATTGTTTCATGTTTCAAGTTGTGGTATGATTATAGTGACAAGTATTTCGTTCGTTATTGGACGCATAAGTAAACCTAACAAAGTGTAAGTTGTGTGTTTGCACGGGCCTGGAGTGCGGTGCAAGAGTTTGTATATTTTCCAAGTTCTTTTCCATGTTCTATACAAGTATACAAGATGGTATTATTTCCTTAGCTAGGTGCATTGAGTCATTTGTTAGCATGCACGGTGTTATCGCCTAGCGATTCTAGCAATAGTATCCGTAATATTATGTGTCTAGGCTAAGCAAAGATAGGTTCATCGGAGCCACCCACCTTAGCGATGATCGCATCGACCGAGCGAGACTTCGAGCGCACCTTTTGAAAGACTAAGTCTGGATTCTCGTGAAGGGCCAAGTCCATTGCTATTGCCTTAAGCAAGTCATTTTGCCGAGCAAGACGAGGTTCGAGTCATTGCACTTGCGCCGTTTGAGTCGGCGTTCCGCTAGGGCGGAGCGAGTCATTACATAATACACCTGTAGCTCCCCTTCCCGAAAATTTTTGAAATATTTTTTTATTTATTTGATTTAAATGGTGATTTTAGAATTCTATAATAATCCTTTAGTTAATTATTACGGTAGATGACTTTAGCCATGGTTGAGTTTTGAAGTACCAAATGACTAGGAATCATGGCACGGATAGTGCAGTCGCGTGCTTTGACTAGTATTTAGCCATGGTAAGGGAATGCCAAGCCATAAGTGTGTTCTAATTAGGAAAACCTAGCCAAGTTGTGACATGACCTCCATAAACAAGTTAATTATTTATTATTAATATTATTTGACTTTTAGGTGACCCGGTTGTACCAAACTAGTCCGGACTGGACCCAAACCAAGCCTCAGCCCATGTAAGCATATAGTGTGTGCAAAGACCCCATATAGGCATGTTTTAAGTAGATGCATATACTTCATATTTTATTTGTGGGATTGACAAATATTTTCTAAATATTTGTTAATTTTTATTTATATGATATTTTAATAGTGGCACGATTATTTGTGGACCAATTACGTAGGAGTGCATTGTGTCACCCAAAACTATACAATTATCGGTTTAATGTATTTTGTTATCATTATTACTTGGATCCTATAATTTAGTATAAAAATATCTTTATTATTATTTATTATTTTATTCTTAGGAAAATAAATATTAGCATGTACATATTTTATTTGCAACACCCTACATTAGGAAAGGTATTGTTAAGATTGAGGGATTTATGGAGTATTATACATATATATAAATAATGGGTAATTCTGCATTTTAGGTATAAGCCAAATTATTTAACATCCTATATATATAACAAATTTGGTCAAGCCCAACCTTGTTTATTTCTAGAGCCCATTTGTTTCACTGCTACCTATAATCACACATCGGCCAAGTGGGCCCGACCCCTACTATGTATAAGCAGATATTTTTCCAATAAACCATCTAGTCCAATGAACCCAAAGCCCAAACTCAAGTGTCTATAATACTATATAACAACCTCTCACCAAAACCAAAAACTTCCTCATCAACCGACCCCTCCTCTATCTCCTTCCTCAAACCCTAGCTGACATGTGCAAGCACCTCTCCTGTCTACTATTTTATGTACGACTTTCTCCTCCTCCAACCCCCATTTCTTTGCCAACAATCGTGCCCTCGGCGTCGACCTTACTCATTGGCTGACCGAGGGACGTCGCCGGTTAGATCAGAATCGATGGGGACGCCAACCCCTCGTATTTGCATCGTGCATGGGAAGGCGACGAAGTGTGTAATTCATTGGCACGCTGAAACCAGGGCGGAGCCACCTCTTTGATGCACACACGTACGTATCTACCCTGGCCTGCATCTCTGTCCGAGCTTCTCCGTTGATCCACCTATTGTGCGTTCTACGACGGAAGCCTCTTACTACTGCCCGGCCATCGGCGGTCGCCTGGGCACCACTATGCGGGACAGGCACACAGCCGGGCGAGCGAGGCAGTGGGCAGCAAGCGCAACTGTAGGCACGCTGCTTCGCCTATGCGCCCACTGCTTCGCGTGTGTGCCCACCGTGCACCACCGGGACGTTAGGGGACCGATCCGGCCTAGGAGGAAACAACGGCATGCTTTTGTAGCACGGGTCTTGCAAGGCATCCTTTGGGGCTAGCTACCTTCTCTGGAGTCATTGCATTACCTTGAAGTCCTATATGGCAAATGTCCGTATGGTTTAACAACGCCAGTGGCCATGTAGTCAGGATACATGCTAATGAATATTTTATGCATGCAGAGTAAGTATATTGCCTAACCTGTATTTGATGCAGAACGAGGAGTCGACTATTGGTGAGAAATCATTTAAATGTGATATATGCACTATATTTATGTTGGTGCAACCTGCCTGCTTAACATGCTAAACAAAATGGTGCTGTAATATTGCCTTTTAAATGAGAACCCTCTTAACATGTTAAATTCAGTATGTCAGCATGTTGCCTTGCTATGAAACTGCTTAAACATAACTTACATGCTAAGAGATGCCTTCTATGAGAATTGTCATAACATGTTCAAGATGTTAGAACCAATGTTGCCTCAATGATGCCTTTTCATGATAACACCAAGTATACTTTAATGATGCCGTCACATGAACGCTACTAAGAATATGTTTACATGCTTCACTATGAGTATTGCCTATGAACTGTAAACTGATGCTAGGCCCCAACCAGAAAGATCACTCTAATGAATGCTTGCTAAAATTGACCAGTTAGTATTGGTTAATGCGAGTGGGTTAGATTCTGCTCGCCAGTACATAGATGATGTGCTGACCCACGTTTTGTGGGTAGGTGCTCGTGCTTGGGATGTTCTTCACACGAAGATTGGCTTGATTGGTTTCGCGACATCGAAGAATTGTTGGGCATACAGAAGCTCTCCTTATACAAGATGATGTCTTCTGTTGATAAAGGAAATAATGTATGGAACATTGTAATCAGTTGTACCAGTGAGTTGTAAGCCAAGTCGGTATATCGAGTTGTATCCAATGTATCAAAGTATCAAATGTAAGTTTTATAGCATTATTCAGTTGGTTTCCAATATAAATTGAGATGTGTTGTAAGCATTGTACTTCAATATGAGTCTTGTACTCTTCTTCAATTATCAATAAAGAGAATAAAATTCTATATATCTCTGTGTGACTTCAAGTTATCCTTTTATCTTCGCTGCTACAAAGAAGTGATGTATTTCTATTCAACAAAAAAGATTGTCCTCATTAACTTCAATTTATCTGCTTCTGCCGCTGTAATGTGTTCCTATTTGAAGATAACCAATATGTACCATCTTTGCCTTGTACAAGTGCAATACCAGACTTGTACGACATTACGCCCAAGCTAGGACGATCAATTCCAAGAGATAAAATATGTGAATAAATGACTCTATGAATTTGGGACGTGACACAAGTGACCACTACGTGATACTCACAACTCACACACAACTCGTGATACAATCGTGACAAGTTAATGAGATACACTAAGTTGACGGTAGTCCCTTAACTCTAAGTTCATATGCAAGAAGAAAATAATAAACAAGAAATATAGATACAATAACTGAAATAAAATACCACTAAATGTAAGCAGTAAATATGGCAAGGTATCTTGCCTGGTGTGTCCCATGATGTGGTGCGATGGTCTATCAAGTCATATTTTGTCCGAAAGCCATGTCCGATAAAAAGGGATCCGAATTTCACGAGAAAATAGAAACGTGCGATCAGTCGGGTTTAATGGAAATAATTGGGGAGAATTTATGGAGGTGGATAAATTTTCTATGCTTTGTAAATATCTATAATAATTAAAAACTAGGTTTGATTAGCAATACAAATTTTAAGGTTATACTTTGAGAAATCAAAAACAGTTTTGAGCTAAACTCTAGGTTCCATCAAAATATTATTTTAGGTAGAAAGCTACATTTATACTTAGTAAAAACAGTTAATAAATAAAATATTTAGGAAATCGTTTTACCATTTGGAAACACATTTTTTTTGCAGCTCAAATATTTATCATAAAATAAAAATGTTTTTTTAGGGTTTAAGACTAAAATATGTATACAAAAACCTAGAATAAAAATAACAATTTACTACGAAAACTTATTTAACAATATATATATATATATATATATATTTATATAAAATATATATATACATATATATATATATATATATATATATATATATATATATATATATATATATATTTATATTTATATATATATATATATATATATATAATCTCACAAAAATATATATATATAATCTCATATTTTTGGGATAAAAATCTAATTTAGACATGTAAAAATATTTTATAGTCTTTAAGTATTTATAACAAAGTAATAATAATAAAATTATAACAAATAAAAACATATAATATAAATCATAAGTATCCTAACTATATAAACATGTATTAGTAACTTTAACACCAATAATAATAATAATACTAATAATAATAATAATAATAATAATAATAATAATAATAATAATAATAATAATAATAATTAATAACATTTATATAACTACTGCTCTCTTCCCCTTCAAATGGAAACTCAGTGGGAGAGAGAGGAAGAGAGATGCGAGAAAGGGGAAAGAGGGAGGCGGACAGAGAGAAAGAGAGTTACCGGAGAGTCCGACGCACGGCTCGGCGGAGGCAGCAGCGCGCTCGCGAGCGCTGCACGGTGATGCGCGGCTCCGGCGCACTCAACGGAGCTGTGGTGGTCTGGAGTTGCTCGGTCGGCGATCGAGGCCCATGGTGCACGCCGGCATTGATGTTGGGAGTCTCGATCGCGGTACTGCTGATGGGGTCGCGACACTCGACTTCGGCTGTAGTGCCCCATCCCGTTCAGTCAATCGGAGGAATAAAAATGCCAACGGCGTTCGAACTTAGCCTTACAATGGCTGCTCGAAGACATCGCTCGATCGAGGCGACCGCTCGCTCAGGTGGGGTAGTTTCGGTGGACTTGCCTCATCTTAGCCTTCACATAATAAATCGCATATTTTTAACTTGCACAAGTAGGCTTGATAATAAAAGAGACGAATCCACATAGCTAAAGAGACATAATGTATGGACGTCGCCTTCCGAAGCATCCGCTGGCTCAAGACATGTATTGAGAGATGAGAGAGAGCTGAGGACTTGTTGTCACGCCCCGATTCGTAGAGTCATTTATTCACATATTTTATCTCTTGGAATCGATCGTCCTCGCTTGGGCATAATGCCGTACAAGTCTGGTATTGCACTTGTATAAGGCAAAGATGGTACATAATTGATTTCTTCAAGTAGGAACACATCGCAGCGGCAGAAGCAGATAAATTGAATTTAGTGAGGACAATCATTCTTATTGAATAGAAGTACATCACTTTTTTATAGCAGCGGAGATAAAAGGATAACTTGAAGTCACACAGAGACATATAGAACTTTATTCTCTTTATTGATAATTGAAGAAAAGTACAAGACTTGTATTGAAGTACAATGCTTACAACCAATCTCACTTTACATTGAAAGCCAACTGAACAATGCTATACAGCTTATATTTGATATTTGGATACATTGGATTACAAATCGATATATCGACTTGGCTTACAACTCACTGGTATCACTGATTACAATGTTCCATACATTATGCCCTTTATAAACAGAAGACAACATCTTGTACAAGGAGAGCTTCTGTATGCCCAACAAATCTTCTATGCCGCGGGACCAATGAAGCCAATCTTCATGTGTAGAACATTCCAAGCACGAGCACCTGCCCACAAAACATGGGTCAGCACATCATCTATGTACTGGCAAGCAGAATCTAACCCACTCGCCTAAACCAACACTAACTGGTCGATTTTAGCAAACATTTAATAGAATGATTTTTCTACTTGGGGCCTAGCATCAGTTTACATTTCTTGAGCTGAAAC